>JAKUCV010006150.1:3275-14900 GCA_028386065.3 Turnera subulata
TTTTTTTTTTTTTTTCATGTAGTGGTTACTATGTGATTTTTGCAAGGTTTTTTGACAAATACAATCTATGTTGGTCCGATACCATTGATCAGTAATTATGTTATTTGTAGGTTTCAGCCAATGTTAAAGAAAAGATCTCTGCAGCCACAGAAGAGGTTTGTTTCTAGTTCAACTTGGCACCCCGACAAAATGTGTTGTTATGATATATTTTTTTATCATTATAAATGATTGCATGTTTTATGATCCAGGTCAAAGAGTCTTTTCGGATCGGAAAAGAGGAACCTGCAGAGTCCAGTGGTACATCGGCGAAAGATGGTGTTGGCAAAGAAGATAGTGGAAAGACTTCATCTGGTGAAGAGACAACCAAACAGAATCAGAGTACTGGTACTGAAGAAACATTATTTGGAAAGTTCAAGTCGAGCATTCCTTCCTCAAAGTTTTCTGTAGCCTTACAAAGATTGAAGGACACAAAAGTTACTGGTGTAATGAAGAAGGGTTAGATGCTGGCCTTGAAACTAAAAGTAATCTTTTAGTCTTGCTCTTCGATCTTGTACGACAAAGACTGTAATTTTTATATCTCAGGCATCTTATGTGAATACTCTTTTTACCTTTTTGGAAAACCAGATGCAAAGCCATCCTATGTTCAAGCGTTTCTCCGACATTGGTGAACCAGTTGTGACAAAGAGTCAAGAGGTTTGTGCAATTCCTCTTCTTCAGGTTTTCACCTCCTTTTTTGGTTCCTTTTCATAAGAATAGTGGTGTCTCTTATTTGAGTTTCACTTCACCATGCTGATTGTTTTTGACTTGCCATCTTAAGTCTGCTGTTGTATTCATGTGTTAACTCTACTTCCTTGGACTGACAGATTGCAGAAGATATGCGGGAAAAATGGGAGACTAGTGATAACCCCATTGTCCTTCTCTTCTTTCCCCTTCTGCCCATGTTACTCATGCTAGAGTAGATTATTTTGTTTAACATTATTGATTTCTTGGCAGTGTCGGTGAGACTATATTACAAGAAACTGATGCTGTAGCAACACAAAAAGAAATACATCGTCTAGATCCGTATGATCTCAACTTTTATTTTACTTTCATGTTCTTATGCTTTATATTTTGAACACCTCTTAACTTCTTTCATTCTGTAAATATGAACTAGATCATTTTCTTTGGTGGATTTTGTGGCTGAAGTTCAGGAAGCTGTTAGAGGTTCTTACTGCTTACATGAAGGTGAGCACTGGGCTTTTTTGGGAATGTTTGATTATAATGATGGTTTTATTAATATGAAATATTTATTTGCATGCTGCTCATGCAAATATCATTTTTTCATTGTTAATCAACAGATGCTTGTTTTGTTCAGGGAGATACAGAAACTCTGAAGAAATACTGCAGTGATGATGTTATTAAACGATGTGAAGCAGAGCGTCGTGTATATCAGAATCATGGTATCTTTTTTTATAACAAGGTACGAATCCCATTGTGCTAAGGCTTGAGTAATTGAAGGAAAAGGTGGGGCCTTTTTGTTGGTCACTTTGTCTCATGAAATTGGAAAAGAAGTATTTTTTTATGAGTTGCTGTCAGTTGGTTTCAGATTACATGCTTGATTTTATTTGGTATGATGGGGGATAACCAGGACATGCCTGTTCTCTTTGCAGATCCTGCATATCTCTGAGGTGGATGTAACAGATACCAAAATGTTGGGAACCACCCCAATGATCCTTGTATCGGTATGTTGCTTTTGTTGTACTTCCTTTTGTCAGTTGTTGTGAATGGTGAACATCAAAAGATATTCTGGTAACTGAGCCTTGTTCCCTGGGAAAATTGCAGTTCCGAACACAACAAGTCCATTGTGTACGAGATCAACATGGCCAAATAACAGAAGGTAGCCAGGTAAAGATGAATCTTCCTTTACCGGTTTGACCTTCATCTAGCACTCTTCCTTGTTTAATACCAATTTTGTCTTTGGTTTTCGAACATATAACTGATCGACTTGCCATTTGTTGATTAAAGATGGATTATTAGATTGTTACGTGAATTCTTTCAAGCCTGAGAAGTTTAGTTTGGATAAGTACACAGTTGAGGGGCTTTCTTAAAATAATAAATTGAGGCGTAGTAATCCTATATTGGCAGAGGGTAAATGTGGGACTATATATTCTAGTGTTTAAAATTGAAGAAGACTGAATTTTATTTGTCCTCCAGATTAAGGGTTTCTGATTGTGATTAGGATTTGGCCTAAATTTTGACTTGAGCAATTTGGTTGACTATTTGCTGAGAAACAGTGCTGATCTTGTGTTCTCTTTCAATCTCAAAGTGGTCTAACATTTGTTTATCTCATGCATGGGATATTGCTTTCCTATGCTGTAAAAAGCTTTTTTCTTAGGAAAAAAATCCTCCTACCTTGTGTTCTTGAGCAAAGTTAGGTACTAAAGGGAATGAAAATTATTGCATTTTCTTGACTCGTAACTTTTTCATGAATATATTCAGACTTTTCTTTCAAAGGAGTTCCGTTTATTGGAGTCTAAACATGTTTCTGGATCCATTTCACAGGATACAATTCACACAGTATTCCAAGCATGGGCCATGGAACAAGTAGATCCACAAGAACTTGGAGAGGGAGCCATCTATCCCATATGGAAGCTAAAGGAAATACATCAAGAGGGTATCCAAGCCCTCATCTAGGCAGTCTGTTCTCAGTCGCTTATTGTCTACAATGACTTTTCAATATTCAAGTTTTGTTATTCGTTTTGTCTTTCATACGTCGGTCCCCTGGTTTTTTCCATGTGTCTGCCAGGGAACGCCTCATAATTGTTTTGTTTCTTACCTGACCGAATAAAGATTCTTCATGGGTGCCATGGAAATTCCGATGGAATTCATGACGTATAAAATTCCTAATTTAAGTAAACTTCCTGCGCTTATGATGTACGTCCGCTGTTTATCTGGGCAAACCCAAGTTTAAACTTTGAAGGATCCTAGTTCACAATGCTTTCATGAGAAAGATTTTACAATATAAAACTGGTTCACCAAATTGGTATGGTTTAATGGTAGCGGTGAAGATGACTATTGTCAAACTGGTCAATGCAAAGGAGGATGATATTCATATTACGTTTTTATGGTTGTAAACATTCATACTACTTGCATCAGAATTATTGTTCACAAGTAAATTGTCTTATTCTCGAGATCTAAATTCGACTTATACGCTTTTTGCTATTGACATGCTCTTAGTTTTCATTTAGGATTTGATCAGGCTCTCTCGAGTCCTGTCCATTCCATGGTGACAGAAAAAAAACAGAGACATCCTGTTGGTCTTGAATATGAGGGTGGATGCCGTCTACTCATTCCTAGAAACAGCTGATGTTTAAAAGTACAACAAATCTTTCAAAGAAGTGAGCTTTCTTCAGAAAACAAGCCGTAATGCAATAGTGTAGTATCTCCAAACGCTGTTGTAATCCCTGTTTTTCTTGGTTTTGCCAGAAATGCTGTTGTAGTAAGTTAGGCGTGCTTATACCACTGTTAATGAAGATTTCTCTCGGGGGTTAATAAGGGGCCATATTTTATTGATAGAAACCAAAAGGTGGGGTTTTAGGTACATACAGGGTAGTTTAGTTAGAACGAATCCTTCTCCCAAAGTTGTAACAAGAAGGACATCTTAGGAAGGGCCCCATGACCAGCACCAGTATCTCCAGCGCTACTACTCAACAGAAATGGAAAAAAATTCTCTTCAATATTGAGAAGTTCTGGTAGGGGAGAACACCATGGAATGTGGATCTCTGTTGAACTTCAGTTGCTGGGCTTCTCTTGGCGACATCTGGTAAGCATTGGTGATGACGTCAATGGGCATGGCCTCATGACAGAGGTGTATCCTGCCATGGGAGACTTCATTGGCTGCCCTGATGTCTTGAACGACACCCACTCGAATCCCTCGTTGGATGCCTTGAACATCGTGGCGAAGAACTGTGGCATCACGAACATGTCTCCTCTCTTCACCCTCTCGTTCATGATGGTGTTTCCATTGTCATCCACCACCTGGTAGTGACACTCCCCACGTAGAGCGTAGATCACCCTGTGCTCTGTCATGGACCAGTGTGGTGTGTAACTGTGTACATAGCATTCTGCATTAAACATTGTTTTTGATATCAAATTGCTTTCCTAGCTACGAAGCTAGAAAAATCCATTAGCATCTCTCTCTATAAGACCATAATAAATAAAGGTTATATATGTACCGGCTGGAGTTGGCCTCTCTCGGAGCTCATGTCAATGAATCCGAGGATGGGGAATTTCCGTCGGTTGACGATGTTGATTCTTCCTCCTTGCCTGGTGAAGAAATCAGATTCTCTCCTCATGTCAGTGAAGCTTGATCCTCATGGTGCAGAAAGTCTCATCAAAACCGTTCTCGCCCTGCAGCTCTTTAGGCTCCTCGGATGTGGTTGTGATCTCGTCGCGGTATTGTCGTGATCTGTCTTCTTCATCAGGAACCACAAACCTCATCTTCCTCTCGCTCCTCACGATCAAACCCCTAGCGGTATCGGTCTGCAACCTCTCCACAACATTTGCGGGGACATTGGAGGCCTGAGCTAGTATTTCACGGTCAAAGCCACGGAAGATGTTCTGGAAAGTCTCCTGGATGCCCTTCCCTTCCTTCCTGCACGTCTTGTTGGGTATCTCTCGCTACGCCTCTCTTATCTGCGCAGTGATTCAGCTTGTCTGGGATTAGCACCGCCAACCAAGAATCCCTGTGAACAATCACGTCAGGAGGATTCATTAGCTCTAGCTACTTTATATATACATATATAGAAGAATTGTATATATACTGATGGTGTGGTGGCTGGCTTTACGTACCCTCGGGTTTTGGTCAAGCTGGTTCTCCTGGTTGTTAAGATCAAGGACGGAGACAGAGACAAGCTCCTCATTACTGTTGATTGTATGACCAATATGTTAGCTGAGTGTTAGTAGAGTTGTTGGAGTGATTAGATGTTAGTGGAAAATAATCAAGTTAAGTGGAATGGTCCCTTTAATTAAAGTATGTTAGGTAAAGTGTGTCTTTTAGTAATCAATAATGTTATTATGTTATCCTGATTGTAAATGTGTTTTGTTGTATATGATGTGCTATTATGAGCATATTAGGTAAAGCAAACCCACTACTTAAAATAGTAGGGTCAGTTGAGTAGGAATTGTTGGGTTATAGGTTGATTTTCTGCCTATATATTGAGTCTTGTAATCTGAGTTCTACAAGTGAAATAAAGATACATTGAGTGTGTTTCACTTCATAAGTTGTTTCTTGACTTGTTCATTGAGTGTTCAAGCCAAAAGATTGAGTGAATTGAGAGAAAACTAATAGAACAGTAACCCAGAAAATCAACTTCTCGGTTCTGCAGATTTCTGGAAATTTCCCAGAAAACATTGATGTTTAAATTCCAACATCGATGTTATTTGCATTCTGCCGATTTTGTTTAAAGCCCCGAATCAACCAAACATCGATGTTTTAATTCCAACATCGATGTTCTAGTAGCTCGTCCAATTTCCTGGTTCATCAACCATCGATGTTTTAAACCCAACATCGATGTTCTAAGCTTTCGGCAGAATTATTTGAAGTTCCGAAGCCTCAAAACATCGATGTTTTGAGTTCAACATCGATGTTCTTGAGCTGAAATTCCTGTTTTGAGAAACAAAAGCCAACAATTGGTAGCGGAGCAGGTTTCTTCTTTCAGGCCTGTTTTTGATTTATTGAAACCACAACAAATTTGCCCCAAACACCTTCCAAACACCAAACCACAAAATTAATACACAACCAGCAAATAGAATTACCTCATCCTTACCCCTACCACCTATTTTTGATGGAGAGAACTACAACTATTGGGCTATAAGGATGAAATCCTTCCTTGTACCTAATGGTTTGTGGTTTTTTGTTGAAGAAGGTTTTACAGAAGAAGAAGATATTGAAGAAATGTCTGTAAATCAATTGAGACATACAATGATCGATTGCAGAAACACAATACTGCAATTTCATTTATATTCTCTTTGGCTTCAGAGGAGATTTTTCCTTTGATTGTGGGAGCTACAATAGTCAAAGAAGCATGGGAGATCCTTGAGAAGCAGTTCAGAGGCTCCAAGGAAACAAGACAAATAAGGATGCAATCCTTGAGAAGAGAGTTTGAGTTGTTGAAGATGTCTGAAGCTGAAACAATAAGGGAATATGCTTCAAAAGCTCAAAGTATTGTCAACAAAATCAGGTTGTATGGAGAAGTGATTCCAGAGGTCAGAGTAGTTGAGAAAATTCTTAACATAGTTGTAGACAGATTTGAAGCAAAAGTTGCAGCAATTGAAGAATCAAGAGACATCACAGAGATATCGGTTCCTGAATTAGTTGGTAAGCTAGAAGCTCATGAGAAAAGGCATGGGAGAAAAATTGAAGCTAGGATTGAGAAGGCTTTCCAAGCCAAGCAGAAAAATGTCAACAACAACAAATTTGAAACCAAGCAAAAACCAGCACCAAGCATAAACAAGAACCAGAAGGAGGCCTCAAGTTCACAAACCGTTTTTTCACCTTGCAAATACTGTGGAAAAACAAAACATTTGGAGCAGAGATGTTGGAAAAACAAGAAGTGCAAATTTTGTCACAGAATTGGGCACATTGAACGTTTTTGTAGAACTAAACAAAATGGAGAGAATCAAGCTTAACAACAAGTGCAAGAACAACCACAAACAAGGCAACAAGCTCAGCCAGTTGAAGGAAATCAACAAGAGTTCATGTTTATGGCAAGTGAGAGTTCAGAGAAGCAAGAAAATGGTGTTTGGTACATTGACAGTGGCTGCACTAGTCACATGACGGGAAATTCAAGATGGTTCTTGGACTTGGACAAATCAACTTGTGTGGAAGTCAAGACCGCTGATGGAGTCATTCTCAAATCCAAAGGAAGAGGTACCGTCTCTATGAACTATGATGGAGTTAGTAAATTCATTAAAGATGTTTTGCTAGTTCCTGGATTGAAGCACAATCTTTTGAGTATGCTTCAAATGACTAGAAATGGATACAAGGTAAACTTTGAAGATGATTGTTGTGTGATCTCTGTGAATGGCAAAATTGTGTGTAAAACAAAAATGAAGAACAATGCATTTCCTGTGAATTTGAGCATGCATGATGAGATGGTGAATGAATGTGAGGTAGATGAAAGTAGTTTGTGGCATAGAAGATATGGTCATGCTAGCTTGCATTCCTTGAAACTTGCTGCACAAAAGGAGTACATCAGGGATTTGCCATCAATACAAATTCCTAGAGAAGTTTGTGAGCCCTGCAAATTGGGAAAGATGCATAGAGAGTCATTTCCGAGTGCAGCAGAAGGAAGAGCCTTAGAAAAGCTGAAGTTGGTGCACACCGACCTTTGTGGTCCAATGCACACACCTTCTTTAAGTGGTAATCTCTATTTCATGCTATTCATTGATGATCTAATCGCATGACATGGATTTACTTCTTAAAGAATAAGTTGGCAACTCTGGAAATATTTAAGAAATTTAAGAGCATGGCAGAAACTCAAAGTAGTTGTAGATTGAAGAAGCTAAGATCAGATAGAGGGGAAGAATTCATCTCAAATATGTTTGAAGATTTTTGCAACTCAGATGGAATTTTTCATCAATTAACAGTACCATATTCTCCTCAATAAAATCGAGTAGTAGAGAGGAAAAATAGAACAGTGATGGAGATGGCAAGAAGCATGCTTGCAACGAAGAAGCTTCCTCAAAGTTTTTGGGCAGAAGCTACCTATACTGTTGTCTATCTCATCAATAGGCTGCCAACAAAGTCAGTTGATGGGATGACTCTTATTAAAGCTTGGACCAGTAAGAAACCAACAGTTAAGCATCTTAAAGTGTTTGGTTCTCTTTGCTATGTTCATATTCCAAATGAAAAGAGTAGGAAGCTGGATTTCAAAGCTGAAAGGGGAATACTATTGGGATATAGTAGTCAATTCAAAGGCTACAGAGTGTTCATGATTGAAAATGAGAAAGTAATCACCTCAAGAGATGTCAAAGTGGATGAAGAAGCTTATTGGGATTGGAAAGAAAAGAATGTAATGAAGAACAATCCTAGCGACGCAGCTGAAGTAGATGAAGATCAAGTGCAGGAAGATCATCCTCTAAATGAAGAGGATTATGATTCAGACACACCTCCAATGAAGGTTAGGACACTTGCTGATGTTTACGAGAGGTGTAATTTAGTAGAAACAGAGCCACATTGTTATGAAGAGGCAGAAAATCAAGAGCATTGGAAGAGGGCCATGGAGGAAGAAATTGGCATGATCAACAAGAATCAAACTTGGGAACTAGTTGCAAGGCCTGGAAATCAAAAGATCATTGAAGTCAAGTGGGTGTTTCGTACTAAGATGAATCCTGATGGCACCATTTCCAAATTCAAAGCAAGGCTTATGGTTAAGGGCTATGCACAATAATATGGCCTTGATTATCTTGAGACATTTGCACCGGTGGCTCGCCTCGACATAATCAGACTATTCTTAGCTATTTCAGCTCAAAACAAGTGGAAGGTATTCCATCTAGATGTGAAATCTGTATTTCTAAATGGAATTCTAGAAGAAGAAGTCTACATTGAGCAACCTAAAGGCATTATTGTTGAAGGAAAAGAAGATCATGTTTACAGGCTGAAGAAAGCTCTCTATGGACTAAAACAGGCTCCAAGAGCTTGGTATAGTCGCATGGACAACTACTTGGTTCAACAAGGATTCAAAAGAAGTGAAAGTGAAGCAACATTGTATGTGAAAGGGAGCACAAGTGTGTGAATACCCGACCCAAAATCACATGGGCCTATTCACCTTTCCCTTACACCTTCTTCATAACCTTCATCCAATATCTTTGGAGTCGCCACCCAAATTTTATTAAGGGACTAAAACTTGGGAAAAAACCCTTCATGTGACTCCATTTAGGCAACCGGTTTAACGAACCAAAGATATTGGACCCAGGGATTCGTCATGGATGGGAAGGTGCTAGGCACCCATCTATGTTGGGACGAAATTTTGTGCAATTGAAGAACTATGTATGCCTTGTGTAAGTGGGTGAGTGTGTCCACTAAAATAAATCAAAACTGAAAATAAAAAGAAGGGGAGAAGAAGAAGATTGGGCTTGAGTTCCCACCACTAGAAACCACCTACGTACCCCGGCGACCGGGTTCAAAGCCCACGTAGTTCTCAACATGATATCACAACAATCACATCATCATTAGCGTCAGCATCTCATCAGAAAGAAAAAGGATCAGAATTACCTCTTGTAGCCCTCCTCTAGCTCCTTGATTTGGGTTGTCTTTCACCCAATTTCTTCCCAAACCTCAACTCTATCTTGAAGTTCTTCTTGATTCCTCACTTGAGCCTTCAAAGGATGATGCTACCCCACAAAAATTCCTCCAAAGTTTTGCCTATAGAATTATTTCTAAGCTTAGAGAGATAGAGTTTCTCCAAGCTTCAAAGCTTTTTGGAAGAGTATTTGTGTAATCGAGTGTATCCTCAAACGTGATAGAGGGGGGGTCCTATTTATAGTGTTCTGGGCTGTCTAGGGTCGTGGACCAACTTAATGATCAGAGTAAAGGCCGAAAATCTGGACCAAAAATGAGTAGAATCAAATCGCGGGCGAAAATCGGGGGAAAACGCGTTTCTGAGCGCGCATGACCGCCATGGGCGGCGGTCATCTCTTGGATGACAGCCAGGCCGGGCGGTCATTGGTGGAAGACCGCCCGCGCCTATGCGTTTTCCACCGTTCTTTCCTTTTTCATTCCTGATTCTCCCTTAATTCCTCCCTGATTGATCTTAACGCGTAATTAACCTCTAGGCTTCCCGGAATTTGCTACATTCTTGATTATTACTCCCCTCAAACATCTCCTAATTAATTAATTACACATCATCTTCCTATTTTAGGTCAAAAATCATACCAAAAACACTTTTTCTATTAAGGATTGATTTAACTCTGATTTTCCACGAAAATCAGAGCTAAATTTGTCTGTAAGCAAGGTGTTAATGGGCTATACAACTCTGGAGGGAATCTATATTCTATTAAATTAGACCCTTACATTTATCTTCAACCCAAAAATAAACATGATTGGGTTTAATAAATAAACAGAGCCCAAACTTAATAAAATATAATACATTTTAGCAATTTGGTCCCCAACATGATTAAATCGTTTTATCGCACATGAGGGACCTAACTACTACAATGTATGAATTCTATTAAAATTAAACCCCATTCATGCTTCAATCTTATGATCAGAATATGTCCGGAATTTAATCTCAATAGAGTTTTCATGGGTCAAAATTGGGTGTTCACAGGTTCCCCTTGTTCACAGGTCCTTTGTAAGGCTGTAGCAAATTCTTCTCCACACATTTCTGCAGCATTTTTCCCAAAGATATGGGAAGGGGAGTGAACTCCCTCCTATTCGACTCAACCTGGAGTGGGGCCTGAACAGAAACATGGTTCACTTCAGTGTGCTTCTTCCCTTGAGGCACGTTGAAATTTCTTCAGGGAGTATCTATAGGCACCCTGATTTTCCCCATGCTAATGGCATCCTCTAGTTGCGTCCCTGCCTCCAATGAGTTCTTTGAAATTAGCATAATAATTGCCAACCATGCGATCGTAGTAGATTGGCTGCAGGTTCTTGATCACCATCTGCACTTGGTATTCTTCTGTGGGTCTGTTCACCATCAAGGACGCCTTGTTATGCCACCTCGAAATGTATGCAGAAAATGTCTCCTGGGCCTCTTGCTTGGTTGTCTCTAGGTCCCTTTTGGTCACGTCCACCTCAGTATTATAATTATATTGCTTCAAGAATTCTTTACAGAGATCCTCCCATTTACTTATCTTGCTCTCGTCCAAGGTCATGAACCACCTCAAAGCTCCCCCAGATAAAGTTCTTTGGAATAGCTGGGTCATCAATTCCGGCCCAATCCCCATAGATTGTAGCATCCTCACATAGATCTTTAGGTGTGTCGTAGGGCATCCCGTTCCATTGAACTTCTCGATGCCCGACATCTTGAATATTTCAGGCAAACGAGCTTCACGAAACAAAGATAAACGGCTCAGGTTCCAAATCGTCTTCCTTGTTCTTCATGGTTTTCAAGAGTTCTTCAAGTTTTTTCAGTCTCTCCCCATCTCCTTTGGATTCTTGCACCACTGAATCACTGTCTTGGATTATCACCACATTGTGCCCATCGTCTGGCTTCGAATTCTGTCCCCCATTACTCCCAGGGGACACCATCTTCCCTTTTTTCAAAGCTTGAAGGGCCTCCACGACACTCGGGTCCTTGAGTAGGTTCAGAATTTCCTCGGGCACCTTAGCATCATTTTCCTCACTCATGTTGTCCTAATATTTAAAGGACCGGTATCAAGGACTCTAGTTTTCCAAGAACAATCTCACACATGCCTTTCCGGATTCGTATATGGAAGAATGGGCGAGGGGCACCCTATGCATTTCTACTTGAATTCACAACAACAAGCCCTAAAAATGCACGCAACACTTACTGATTCATTATGCATGGGATGCTCAGGGTATGCGGCTGGTTGGGGGCTGAGAAGACTGCCGCTAAGGAATAGTTTAGCCTACTCACATGTGATAAAAGATATCGCGTGAGGTCCAAGGCCCGTTAA
>JAKUCV010006151.1:0-50829 GCA_028386065.3 Turnera subulata
GGCGTAGGGACATATTTCAAATTGTCTAAGTTATCCACTGGGTTATACCGTGCTGAATTTGAAGGATATGAACCTGATTTAAATATCCTTCTAAATCAGAGCACCGTGTGCTTAGAACAACTCGCCATCCGTAGATGCCAAGACATTCGCAGCATCCAGTTGGGGCGTTGCAAGAATTTAAGCAGCCTTGAAGTGATTAAATGCCCGCTTTTTGAATCTCTTGTTTGTGGGGATGAAGAAGGGCCCTTGAATTCTCTCCAATACTTGATGATCTTTAATTGCAACAATTTTATTTCCTTCCCTGGACAAGGATTGCAAGCTCCAAATTTGAGGAAGCTGTCTTTAGAATTCTTGGACGCATTGGAGGAATTGCCCAAGCACATGCATTCTCTCCTCCCTTCTCTAACAGCATTGACACTATACAGATGTACCAAACTAAGAACATTTTCAGAGGGCGGCCTACCCTCCTCCCTCCAATATCTGGAGCTTGTTGGATGTCATAAAACACTGGAGGAAAGGTGTCAGGAGAATGGAGAAGATTGGCACAAGATCTCACACATCCCTAGGATCCGCACTAATTATTTGTTTTTTTTAACTTTTTCCAAGTAACCCTCCCCTTATTTCGTTCGGTGAGGAATAATCACAATATGAAAGCGAAGCTCAATTTTTATTTTTCTTCTTCTTTTTTTCAGGTGATCTAAACTAAAGCCCAAGCAAGCAACCGGATCCGTGGAATAGAATATACCCATCGGTACCGTAAAACTCCAATATTACAGTCACAAGTTATTTTTTTTAGCACATTAATCTTTTTGCTTACCTTCACAATATCATACTACAGTACTCATTAGTGGTGTCGTCTTGTCGATTCGGTCTAGCCTAGACCAGGCATGTCGGGTTGAACAGGTAGACGGGTTCTGATTCTTCAACCCGGCCCAACCCATTTAATAATCGTGTCGTATCGTGTCCAACCCGTTTATTATCGTGTCGGTTCGGGTTGACCCGCAGGTTACCTATTAAATCTAACAAGTCTAAAAGTCAGTTTGAAAATTTTCTATTTTACACTAGTGGTTGTATTTTTTAAAAAATATGCATATAATTAGGATTTCTCAAATATTAAATAAAATTATAAATTGTAGAATCCTAATGTAATAAAACATTTATAAAAATATTTTTGGATAATTTTAATAACTTTGGCTTTAAATATTAAATAAGTCTGGTATTAAATTAATAAAATATCTATACCCTAAATATAATCGTGTCATAAACAGGTACCCATCGGATTGACGGCTAAGCCCGCGACCTCAACTTACAGTCTTTGTCAAAAGGAGGCTTACCCTCCTCTCTTAGTGAGTTGAAATTTTATGAATGCCTCGAGTTACAGTCCTTGTTGGATGAAGGCTTACCCTCCTCCCTTCAATATCTGGAGATCAGAGGTTGTCCTAAAACACTGGAGGAAAGGTGTCAGGAGATTGGCACAAGATCTCTCACATCCATAGGGTCCTGATTAATAACTGTTGGACAAAGTATTCAGGTACGGATCAGTGTGTTCTTTCCTCTTCTTCCTCTATTTTTTATTTAAGTAATTTTTCCAAGTACTCCTCTTATTTTGGTAAGAGATGAGCAGTCAATATGAAAGCAAAGCTCAACTTTTATTTATTATTTTTTTCTTCTTTTCAGGTGGTCTAAACTAAAGCGCAAGCAACCGGATCAGTGGAATAGAATATACACCCATCGTACATTTTCCACCTCTTCTATCTATTAATTATCCTTTTTTATTACTAGTTCTAGTTTCCACCTCTTCTATCTATTAATTATCCTTTTTTATTACTAGTTCTAGTTGATTTATCAAAATGGGTCCATTGGGTCAACCCTGTCTCATTGAATTGGTAGTAGTATATCTAATTCCTTATTTCTGAGACATGTTTCATACACCAAATTCTGATTGTATTTTCATACGAGCCCAGTTTACCAAGATCATTAGCAGACATTGTTTTATTCTTTTTTGCATTTTGCTATTTTATTTCGCAGCAAAGTGATTTGAGTAAATGGTTTCAAGGTACCCCACTTTGGGATTGATCTGAAACTATTTTCTTCTTGAGCTCGCAAAATAGGTTTGATCTGAAAATAGCTTACTGCCATTAATTTTTGGCGGGGAGAAGGTGTAGACTTTGATTCTTTTGGGGTGGAATTGAGCAACTTTAGAGACAAGCAAGGAATTAACTTTGTGTTCATTCTCTTCCTGCAGCTCTTACAATATCCATTTTGGAATTCTAATGCATATTTCTTGTGTTTCCACAAATCTTGAAAGGCTTAAGAAGAGCGTGGAAGAGGTTCAAGAATAAGAGAGAACCTGGGCCAACTCCATATGAATTCGTCTCTTGAAGAAGTCAATGGCCAGCTTCCAATGAATGCAGAATACAGTGAATATAGATTAGTGTCGGTTGAAAATAACTAGAAAGCTCTTATGTTAAAGAGCTTAATCTTTGTGCACATTAATCTTTTTGCTTACCTTCTCAATATCATACTACAGTAGTCACTAGGGTGCCATCTTGCCGATTCGGTCTAGGGCCTTCTATCTAGTCAATATCATGCATGGAACTAACCCTCGTTGGACCCGATGACACTATTTTGCGGAAATAATATCACCTAAGCAAGAAAATAAACAAGTGGAGGACAAAAATAGATAAATGACACAAAGTATTTAACGTGGTTCATCCAAATACCGGGCTACGTCCACAATCCCGATCCCACCGGAAAAACTTCCACTATAAATAGTAGGCTCACAAGAGAGACTTCTCTAAATTTTAGGGGTATAATCAATCTAGAGTTCTACCCAAAATAGTCCAAGTGTTTGTCAAAAATACCCCTAAGGTATTTTTCCTCACTATTTTGTCACTCCCTAATTTAAGAGGGGAATTTTTCTTCTCAATTTTTCTTCCCTCTCAAACACTCTCTCTTTCACTCTCTTATTCACACTTGTTGTGAATGTTGGGATAATTTGAAGAGAAGAATCGGTGCCTATTTATAGGCATGTTGACAAGGACTGATCTGCAACAAAACTAGCTTGCAGGGACTGAACTGAAAACACTTAGTGCTCCACTAGCTTAGTGCTCCATTAGCTTAGTGCTCCATAATTAGTGAAGGAACCACACACTAACAATACTCCCCCTTCCGACTATATGTTGGGGGGATCTACCAGTCCGGCCGTGCTTGCTTCTTTTCTAACACATCCCTGATCCAGTTGTATCTCACATCTATGTGTTTCGATCTGGAATGAAAAGAGGCATTCTTCGCAAGATGGATAGCATTTTGACTATCACAGAATAGCTGATAACTGTCTTGCGAAAAACCAAGTTCAGTTAAGAACTTCTTCATCCACAACAACTCCTTACATGCTTCCGTTGTTGCAATAAACTCAGCTTTTGTAGTTGACAGAGCAACACACTTTTGTAGCCTTGATTGCCATGACACAGCTCCTCCTAAAAAATTAATCAGGTATCCTGATGTAGATTTTCTGGAACTAACATCACCAGCCATATCTGCATCAGTGTATCCAACCAGCACCGATTTGTCTTCTCCATAACATAAACACATGTTGGAGGTTCCTCGAAGATACCTGAGAATCCACTTAACAGCATTCCAATGCTCTTTACTAGGATTAGAAAGGTATCGGCTTACCACTCCAACTGCGTGAGCAATGTCTGGTCGGGTACATACCATGGCATACATCAAGCTTCCTACTGCTGAGGCATATGGAATCTGCTCCATTACTTTCTTCTCCTCATCCATAGATGGACTCTGCCCAAGACTTAGTCTAAAGTAGTTAGCAAGAGGACAGCTGACTGCTTTAGCCTTATCCATGTTGAACCGTTGAAGTACCTTCTCTATGTACTTCTCCTGAGACAGCCATATCTTCTTGGCTTGTTGATCTCGAATAATTCTCATCCCGAGAATTTGTTTTGCTGGCCCCAAGTCTTTCATGGCGAAATACTTGCTTAGCTGTGCTTTCAAGCTATTGATTCTGAAAACATTCTGGCCAACAATCAGCATATCATCCACATAGAGCAATAGGATGATGAAATCATCGTCAGAAAATTTCTGGAAGAATACACATTGGTCTGAAGTAGTCTTCTTGTAGCCCTGTTGCTCCATCACCGACTCAAACTTCTTGTACCACTGTCTTGGGGCTTGTTTTAAGCCGTAGAGGCTCTTCCTCAATCTACAAACGTAATCCTCTTTTGCTTTCTGGTGGAAACCCTCTGGCTGCTCCATGTATATTTCTTCTTCTAAATCACCATGTAGGAAGGCTGTCTTGACATCCATCTACTCAACCTCCAAGTTAAGACTCGCAGCTAATTCCAGCACTGTGCGGATTGTAACGCCCCGAATTTTCAAAATTTGATTTTTCGAAATTTTTTTTTCGAAATTTTTATTCCAATTTTGCCCTTGAGGAATTCCCGGATTTTTGGGTTAGGAAATAAATTAAATTACCTTGGTTATGTTGAAATTAAGTCGATAGTATGCCGGGCACGGCCTTCGTTGGAGTTTAATCGGGTTTCGGAGTTGAGAATTAAACCTTGAAGTAGTTTCCCTGAAACTACGTCGTTTTGGAAACTGTTTTAAAAAAAAAAAAAACAACAGGGTTTGACTTGGGCGGGTTGACCACGCCCAAGCTCAAAACGGCGTCGTTTTGAGCTCGGGCTGGTCAAGCCCTAACACCTCTTTTCCCTTCTCCTCCCTTCTTTCTTTTCTATTCTTTCTTTTTCTCTTCTTCTACTTTTTTCCTCCAAGCCGCCGCGCCAACCCCCCCTTCTCTTCTTCCTCCTTTCGTTCTCTCTCTCCCTTCTCCCTCTCTTCCTTCTCTTTCTCGTTCTTTCCCTCTTCTTCCTCTCCCTCTCCTTGGGTTTCTGTTCGATTCTTCCCCAATCGAACACGCCGTGTCCGAAGCACCGGTCGCCGCTGCTGGTTCTTCTCCTCTCCTCACGGCCGGGTTCTTCCTCTCCGGTTACACCGTGCCGTCGCCGTCGCCATTAGTCGGGTAAGCCGACTCTTTCTTCGTTGTTTTCTTTTTCTTCTTTTCTTCGATGGTCTCTTTGGCCGGCATGTCTGTTCGGGTTGGTTTTGTTTTAATGGTTTTGTTAGGTGTTGTGAAGGTTGGTTGTTGTTGGGGGTGATTGTCGTGGACGTGTGAGGTTGTTGTACTGTGGTGGCTGCGAGTTGCCGTTCCGGCAGTAGGGAGCTCGGATTGGCTGTGGACGGGTTCCCGGCCGATTTGTTGTTTTTCAGGTAAGATCCCACTGCCACAGTTTGTTTAATTCGGGTTTTAATCTTCAAGCGATTTGTTGGTGGTTGAATTGAATTTTGGATGCTGTATGCTAATTGGGTGTGGACGTTATATATGGTTGTTTGGTGGTGGCAGAATTGCCGTGTTGGTTTGGAGGCTGTTGGTGGAGTTCCGGCGAGGTTCACCGGAATCCGGCGAAGGCTCGGGAATTTTCCGGCAAGGCTCGGGAATTTTCCGGCGAAGGCTTGGGTCTTTATTTCGGCATTCCACGGTATATATGGTGTATTTTAATTCTATATCCGGCATGTACTAATAATTCGGAATTGGGTTATGTACTTAATTGTGTTTAGTGGAAACCGAGAGTGTGAGTAGTATGAGGCCGGTAATTACCGACACGGGTAGAACCTTAGGCCGGGACGGACTTGGGCTCGGGAATGACCTTAGAACGATATTTAGGAAAAACCGGGCCCAGGCCCGACATTCTGGCCTTATATGATAAAAGTTGTTTAATGGACTCGTAAGATATGGGTTTAAGGCTAATGACATATCTGGACTACTCGGACTTAAGGATGTGGGCTTTAGGCCCGAGGACCTTCATTGGACTTAGATGGGCTTAAGCCCGGTGAACATTAGGACCCGAACGTTTGGAGTTTAGGTGGATGGACACCTTGTTGGACTCAGACCCGGAAATGACATAGTCGGGTAGTTAGGGTCGGGTTTTAACTCAGTTGAGCATTTAGTGATCATGCATGCACGTTTATATTGTGATTGTTTGAGATTTGTTGTTTGTGCCGGTATTCAGGAACGGGTAACACCTCGGGAGCTGGAGGATCTGTTTTGGGAAAAGCTCCGCAGGACAATCGTTGTTGAGGTGACTTTATACGTCTTTTTATGTTTGTATGCATGAGCTTGTTGGAATGGTTTGTTTGAGTTGCATGCCTGTTTGCTAACATGCTGTGATCCGTATTGTGTACCCAAGTGTACTATTTGCTTATGAGCTGGATATTTGGATTGTTATGGTTTATAACATGTGATGTGATTCTGGGTGTTTTGTGTGATGTATTGTGGGTCGGAGACCCGGTTATTTGATTGAGTTGATTTATCACACAACCCTGTTAAGTCACAATCTCTTGGCACACATGAATTCATAATTTGTGAATAAGAATAATGTACAATAGAAGTTAGGCTACTGTGTGCTGATGACCGGTTGGTTCGAGCGGGAAGTGATACCCCTTGGGTTTGCATGCGGGATAGCATGTGATATGCGGATATGCATACGGGTCTGTAATGACCGGTTCTACCTCCCTCCTTCTACCTCCCAATTTCTACCTCCCTCTTTCTCTCTGTCTCTTTCTCTCTCTCTATGGATATGTTTGGGCTTCGTGCCTGGTTTTATTTGGGCTTTTGCCTGGTTGTCTCATGAGACAGGACCGAGCTCGACGCACACAGTAGGGGCCCTGAATAATAAATTATAATAGGAAAACTTAACACACAACAAATGGAGAATAATGAACTGTTTGCTTGAATGTCTTGGCATGTTAGTACTGGTTGTTGTATGTTGCTTACTTGTCTTGTTGCTCTTCTTTCCTTTCGGACTTGTTCTGCACACCTACATAATTAGATTTATACTGCTCACTGAGTAGGCGACTCACATAATCGTCATCGTTGTTTTTCAGACTCATAGACAGTGTGCCGTCTCTTTCCATCCTTCCAGAGTACGGACGTGGTTATCTCAGCAGCCGACTTGCATCTCATTTTTATTTTTTGTTTTATTTTATCTTTATCTTCCGCTGCACTGGATTTGATGAGATGTCCTTCTGATTTTGTTTACATTATCGGCGGGTTGCCGGGATTTGATATTGATGATGTTTCGGCAGGATGCCGGGTTGTCTTGTGGCTTGTTAAGCCAGATTGTTTTGTTCTTTATGACATCTCGTTTTATTAAAAAATTTGGATAATGTTTTTTATATTGGATTTCGTGTCCCGAGTTTCAGGGGTATTTTGGTTATTTCCTCGTGTTTAAGTATTTTATTGCAAAATTGGGCACGGGTGTTTCAGCTTGGTAGCGGAGCCAGGTTTCTGATCCTTGGTTTTAAAAGTGTGTTAAACTTTGTTTCAAAGTGCTTTCTGTGTTTAAGCCTGTTTCCGGATTTATGACTTTAAAAGTATTTTTTTGACTCATTTGCATTCATATAGGCGTTGATATGGATCACCAGGGGCAGCACAATGCTGAGGATGACGCCGCTACTCATGTCTCCGACAATGTGTCGGTGATGCAGGTTCCCGTTGGTCTGGGGAACAATAATGCAGCAGAGAATAATGCTGCAGGTGGTGGTGGACAGAATGTTGTGCCACCTGTTATAGACCCAGCGTTCCAGCAGTATCAGGCCTTTCTGCAGTGGCAGCAGTTTCAACAGTTTCAGCAGCAGCAGCAGGATGCCCAGCCAGTAGCACCTGCTGCAGCAGGTGGTATGGAGAGTGGATACAAACATATGGATAAGTCTGCAGTGAAGGAATTCTCAAGTAAAGAGGGCAAAGTCAAGGGGTTTGATGATTTGTTTCGCCAGGTGGAGAATGTTCTGGAGAAGTTCACCTGTGCACCTGAGCAGAGGGCTCGATTAACGGCACACAAGTTCACAGGGTATGCATTGTCATGGTGGCAGGAACTTGTGGTCAACCTACCGAAGCCTGTGGAGATGCCTTGGGAGGATTTCAAGGAGAGATTCTACAAGGAGTTTCTTACTGTTGGTTTTCTAGAGGAGCAGAAGAAGCATTTTCTTGAGGTGAAGCAGGGACTAGATGAGACAGTATCAGCTTTCAGGATTCGGTACAGCATCCTTCTCTCTTATGCTAGGGAGTTTATGCCCGATGAGGTGACCAAGTGTAGGCGGTTTGTTAACAGCTTACGTACTGAGTTGGCGATAGCTGTGGCTGGTGGAGGGCACAAGACTTGGGAGGCAGTTTGTGCCGCTGCTTTTGATGCTGAGAGAGTTCAGTTGATCGGGAGGAGGCTCGGGTAGCCGAGCAGAGGAAGCAATCATATGCTTCAGGACAGAAGAGGCAGTATTCTGATACCGGAGGTGCAGATTATTCTGTTGGACAGAGTTCTTCTTACCAGGGTTCGAAGAAGTTCCGAGGGCAGAGTTATCAGGGTGGACCAGGCAGATCCTCAGGAGGACGGTCCTATCAGTCTGGCTCTCGGGGACGGGGTTCCTCGGCACGGTTCTCGGGTACATGCTGGTATTGCAATATGCCGGGACACCAGAAGTCATCTTCCTACAAGTGGATGAGGGATAATGGTGGCAGTGGTTCTCAGTATACAGTACAGAGTTCCGTGGCTAGTGGTGCTGTTTCTTCTGGTCCGAACAGGGGTGGCGAACAACAGGGTCGAGGTCGTGGAGGTTCTGGAGCTCCGAACTGCGGGGGTGCGACTCAGTCTGCTGTAGCTCCTAGGGTTTATGCCATCACCCGAGAGGAGGCTGCTGATGCTCCAGAGGATGCCGGGTTGTCTTGTGGCTTGTTAAGCCGGATTGTTTTGTTCTTTATGACATCTCGTTTTATTAAGAATTTTGGATAATGTTTTTAATATTGGATTTAGTGTCCCGGGTTTTAGGGATATTTTGGTTATTTCCTCTGTTTAAGTATTTTATTGCAAAATTGGGGCACGGGTGTTTCACGGATTGAGATCATTTTCACCACTGGTGAAAAGATTTCATCAAAGTCAATCCCTTTCCTTTGACTAAAACCTCTGACAATTAATCTTGCTTTGAATCTTGGAAGTGGACTGTGCTCTTCATACTTGATCCTGAACACCCACTTGTTCTTCAAAGCTCTCTTGCCTTTAGGCAGCTTCACCAGCTCAAAAGTCTTGTTCTCATGCAAGGACTTCATCTCTTCTTGCATGGCTTTAACCCACTTCTCCTTATGCTCGTCATTAATAGCTTCATCATAGCTTTCTGGTTCTCCCCCGTCAGTGAGTAATGAGTACTCGTTCGGGGAGTATCTAGTAGAGCGTTGCACAACTCTACCATGCCTTGTGCGATAAGGAGAGCTACATGATGGCTGAGGAAGGTCATCTTTAGCTGCATCATCATCAGCTGCATCGTCATTGCTATCATCCTCAATAGCATCTGTTGGCTCATTTTCAGCAGGATCATCTAGAATTTCACAATAAATATCCTGAACATCATCTCCAACTTGTCTCGATGTCTCAATTGGAGGTAGCTGAAACTCCTCTTGATCATCACTAGGGAGTTCTATCTGTGGTGTTGCATGAACAGTAGCACCACTATCAACTACCCAGCTTGTCTCCTAGATAGTAAGATTGATGATATCATCAACACAGACAACATTGAATTCTCCAAGAGAATTCACTTCATCATCACTGCTTTTTTCTTTCTTCACATCTTTGCCTTTATTCTTCTTCTGCTCTTTCTTGAAGAGTCGACAAAATTTCTTGATGTGGCCCTTCTTCTTGCAGTGATGGCACTCAACATTGGCGAACTTGTTGGATTTACCCCTGCTCTTGTCTCGGTTGCTTTGACCCTTGTTTTGACTTCTCCCCTCGTCACTGTAGCCAAGACCTCTGACTGTAAAGAAGACGAGCCTTGTGTTCTTCGTCTCATCTATTCATTCAGAATGCCACTTTTGACGGTTGCCATACTCATGACACCGTTAGGTGCAGAGTTTGTGATTGAAACCTTCAAGGTTTCCCATGTATCTGGGAGTGTCGCCAAGACCATAAGAGCAAGTACCTCATCGTCAAATTTTATGCCCATGCTAGACAGTTGGTCCATGATCCCTTGCATCTCATTAAGGTGATCTGCAACCATTTTGCCTTCTTGGTATTTTACTTGCATCAGCTTCGTCAAGTAAAATAGCTTGTTGTTCCCTGTCTTTGAGGCATATAATTCTTCGAGCTTTTCCCACAGTGTTCTAGCATGCTCAATGCCAGAAATATAGTTGTAAACATTATTCTCAACAAATTGCCGTATATAACCGCAGACTTGGATGTGTTCAAACTCCCACTCCTCGTCTGACTTATCTTCAGGTTTTACCAGACTAAACACTGGTAAATGCATCTTCGTCACGAACAGGAGATCTTTCATCTTGTTTCTCCATAGGTGGTAGTTTGTACCATCAAGGGTGATCATCTTGTTTATCCTCGCCTCCATCTGGATCAAAGACTGACTGGCTCCTTGATCTAGGAAATTCCTGGCGGTGAATAGTACCCGTACAAGTAGTGAATTGAACTGATTCGATAATTCCCAAGAAAGATGGCCTAGCCAATCTCCTTAGACAGAATTATCATTCCAAGATAAATCCCCAAGAAAGACTGGAGGAACAAAGGTTCACTTAAAACCCAATCTCTTAGACATGATTCACTTGCACAGTGTATTAATTCACTACCTAAACCCAACAAGAGCGGCTTAGCCGACCAATAATTTCAAATAGGCAAGAGGATGTACCTTAGGCTCCGCTACCAGTTGTTGGGCCCGGTGGCACTATCTTGCGGAAATAATATCACCTAAGCAAGGAAATAAACAAGTGGAAGACAAAAAGAGATAAATGACACACAGTATTTAACGTGGTTCACCCAAATACCGGGCTACGTCCACAATCCCGATCCCACCGGAAAAACTTCAACTATAAATAGTAGGCTTACAAGAGAGACTTCTCTAAATTTTAGGGGTATAATCAACCTAGAGTTCTACCCAAAATAGTGTCTCACAAGGTGTTTCCCAAGTGTTTGTCAAAAATACCCCTAAGGTATTTTTTCTCACTATTTTGTCACTCCCTAATTTAAGAGGGGAATTTTTCTTCTCAATTTTTCTTCCCTCTTAAACACTCTCTCTTTCACTCTCTTATTCACACTTGTTGTGAATGTTGGGATAATTTGAAGAGAAGAATTGGTGCCTATTTATAGGCATATTGATAAGGACTAATCTGCAACAAAACTAGCTTACAGGGACTGAACTGAAAACACTTAGTACTCCACTAGCTTAGTGCTCCATTAGCTTAGTGGTGGTGGTTTTCATTAATGCAAGTGGTGATCCCCCACAATTAGTGGAGGAACCACACACTAACACCCTCCCCGGAAGATATACACCGGTTACTATGGCACATCAAGTTGAACAATCAGTAAAAGGTCATATTCTATCTGGCCGTGTCACATGAAAAGGTAGTTAGAGTGCAATTTGTTTTATAAACAAAATTTAATTTCAGGGGAGGTTTCTTCAGTGCAGGGCCAGTAGTATTTACAGGTTGGCCATCAAGGAAAACGGTCTGCGGGTTCTAACTCCTTTTGTCTGACAAAACATCCAAGTAGAATTCTTCTTGCAATTTGTTGCACAGGCATCCCGAAAGAGAGAACTTGTTCGGCTACTAATGGTTGGTTTCTAAATCTGAACCCTTGATTGGTTTTGGTTCGGTTTCAATACTTAATCATTGGTTTTGGTTCGTTGCAATTTGTTGCACAGGCATTCTGTAGTTGTCGTTTCGAGGTCAGAACAGTGAAGAATTTCCCTCAGCCTTGCGATAAGGACTCAATTAGACACCATCTTTGTTTTTGACAATAAGACCCGAAAGAAAGAACTTGTTTTGCTACTAATGGTTGGTCGAACCATGATTGGTTTTGGTTTGGTTTCAATACCTAATCATTGGTTTGTCAGCTCATGGAATAACCCAGAAAGCTGGACTTCAAGTGGTTTGTTTTGTTTTTTCACTCTGCTGCAAATGGTTTGGTTTCAAAGGATAGATCTAGTATCAATAGTGCTAAATTTCTGGAAAGTTTAAGCATTGATTATGCTAAATTTTTGAAAATTTTAGAATCTTCTCATCAAGCAACAACTTGATTTTCACTCAATATTGTTTTATCAATCTCACGAGATTAACCAAAGGAAAACAGAAGACGAAACAACTCTATTTCACTTAATTCTTAATTTACTTTGCTTCACTCTTCAATTCATTTGGATCAGGAATAACATTTATATAGAGGTTCATATGCCACTTGCACTTGCAAATTGTAAATTGACCTACTTTTTTTTTTTTGTAAATTGGCCTACTTACACAAAACCTGAATACCTGATTGCATAAAAAAAAATCTGAATGAGTCCTTAGTTATCTAAGCTTTCATGTTTCCTAGGGTAATCAAGATAGCAACATAGATTAAAATAAAATGTTTCTAAATGGCTCTCACTAAAACCTTTTCTCCTCCTCCTCTCTATGCGCACAAATTTCAAAAATCAAATATCCTGCTTTACCTCTGTTCAGATCTAGATCTGGACGGGACTTACCCACATCAGCTTCGAATCTACGTTGTTTCTAGACATCTAACGGCGACGACATCCTTTTCTTATCATCTACTTTGTTTGGTTCTCTTCGTTTATCCGGCGGGTTTCCCAGTCTGGGTTTGGTCACAGGGTCTCGTACCTTGCTTTACTTCTCCGGTTTGCATGGTGACAGATGAAGGCCTACAGGAACAGGTCTTGGACCTCGGGGCTCCTGGTGTGGGAGAGGAAGCCCTCGATCTAGACAACACGGTATCTTCCTTGGTGTCTAAAACATATCTGGTAGGGAAGATTGTTTCCTCTAGATATGTCTCCCCGGCAAAGGTGAAGGCTCAGACCAACGCTATTTGGGCTTGTCATGGGGCTTACAGAGTCATCGAGAAAGGTAAAAAACCTGTATCTATTCAGGTTTGAGTTTGAGCATGATCGTAACAAGGTCTTGAGGAAGGCTCCGTGGTCGGTATCGGGGCAGCTCCTGGTGGTCAAATGTTGGCCACCTAATCTGGCTATTGAATAAATTGACTTCTCAACTACGGTCTTCAAGGTTTAAATCCATGGTCTTCCACCGGATTTGTCTTTGCTTTGGCGGATCGGGAAATTGGGGAGCCTGGTTCGCTGAATACAATGGCCTGGAGGAGACTATCGAGAAGATGTACGGGTGGTTAGGCTTCATCCGCATGAAGGTACAGGTTAGCATCGATTCCCCCCTTATCCCTGGTATTCTGGTTAAAGATTTTATTGGAAACACTGTGTGGGTTAACTTCAAATACGAGAAGCTAGCAGACTTCTGCTACAGGTGTGGCCCGACTGGACCATACACTTGAAGCTTGCAAGGTGAGCGCGCGGCCAAATGAGGGGGTCCAGAAGTTTTGGCCCTTGGATGAGGGCCTCTTATGGTTGGAAGGGAGATCCGGGGTGGGAAAATGAAACGGGCTGCGGTTTATGAAAATGAACTAGCCAACAACACAGCCAATACTGGTGTGGAACCTACGGGGGACATGGCTGTTGGCCCCGATTTGAACCCAGCGCGGGTCCGGAGGAAGAGGCTACCGATACCCCCTCACCAGCCTCGGGAAACAATTGTTGAATTCAGGGAGGGGGTCTCCTCCGTGTATAAGAAGAGGATAATTATTACTTTGCTCTTTATTTGCTTTCATCCGTTTGGTATCATTTCCAAATAGGAAATTTAATTTCGAAGGATATTTTTGTCCAACTATTATAAGATCAAAATGAAATATTATAACAAAACTATAAATTTATATACATAGACAAAAATATCCCTAGGAATTGAATTCAATTCCAATTTGGAATTAGTACCAAACAAAGGGGGGGCTGTTTAATCTTTAGATGATGTATTCCACTTACCCCTCTTCGGCATTATCAATGCAATCTATGGGTTCTTACTGCAAAAAACGAAAAAAACATAGATTAAGATAAACAATACATCAATCTGAAAATACAACTTGCATCATTATAAAATTCATCACACATTCCAAAAACAATCAATCCTTCTAGTGACATAAAGAAGGGGGTAAAATGATCATTACCACGCGGGATGGGAAAATGGCATCTGTCAAGTCTACAACCAGGGGCGGATCCGGAGGTGGGGGGCGGGGGGACCATCCCAGTGTTACAAAAGCACTCAGAAGAATGATACGAATTAAAGAGGACACAAAAGCACTTTTTGTTAAGGTATGGCTCAGGCCAAACTTTGTTTACTAACCTCTGTTTGATCTCTTCCTTTTTATAGTTTTGGAAGAGTTTGACTTCCAAAAAGACGTTCCTTATTACAGACTGATGATTTATGCCCTCAACTAGTGCACGACTTAGGAAGTGCTGTAATCATGAAATTGATGTTTACTTCTGATATGTATCAATTAAAGACTTGATAATTCAATAATGAGATCACAGTAATATGCATTATTGATAAGAGCCCGATGCTTTGTAATAAGAGCTGTTGGAATAGTGTTGCTATTTTTTAATCCCACGTCGTGGAGTTTGAGCTTGGGGGGTTTTGTTTTGCTATAAATAGAACTTCCCCTTGCCTTAGTAAATCATCCCAAAATTAAAGTATAATTATATCCTGACAATTGTACTAAATACTCTTCTTCTCCTAGTAAAAATAGCAGGCCCTTTTCTAGTGGTGCTCCGGAGACGTAGGCAAAATTGGTCGAACTCCGTTATCAATTTTGAGTGTGTTCTTTCTTTATTATTCCGCCTTTAATTTCCGCATTTGTTTATTTTTTTAGTATTCAACATTGGCCGGCTAAGCCGCCTTATCTCTTTGTTGGCCGGCTAAGCCGCCTTATCTCTTCGTTGGCTGGCAAAGCCGCCTTGTTCTATTTGTTGGCCGGCTAAGCCGCCTTTGTCGGGTATAGGTTGTGAATTAAAATACTGTGCAAGTGAGTCCTATCTAGGAGGCTGGGTTTTAAGTGAACCACTGTTCCTCCAGTCTTTCCTGGGGATTTATCTTGGAATGGTAATTCTGTCTAAGGAGATAGGCTAGGCCATCTTTCCTGGGAATTATCGAATCAGTTCAATTTACTAGTTTGTTGTAGTGGGGAAATTACTCGAGTTTTTCCCGACAAGTGGTAGCGGAGCCGAAGGTTCGTCCTTTGGGCTATTTGAAATTGTTGAATACTATCTTTTGATTTTGTAATGGCGGAAGCAGGTTCAAAACAGGCTACATCAATTACACAGTCAGGAGAGATGGTTTCCACATCCAGATGGTCGAGGATCCCAGTATCTTGTTCGAAGCTTGCTGTGGAGATATTTGACAGTACCGGTCATTTTGGCATGTGGCAGTGTGAGGTCCTTGACTCGCTATTCCAACAGGGACTTGATGCTATTGAAGAAGAAAAACCTGACGATATCAGTGACAAGGAGTGGGCCGACGTAAACAAGTTAGCGTGTGGAACAATTCGATCATGCTTGTCCAGGGAGCAGAAATATGCATTCATAAATGAAGTTTCTGCACACAAACTATGGAAGGCATTGGAAGACACTTTCTTGAAGAAGAGTGCTCAGAATAAGCTTTCAATGAAGAAGAGACTGTTCTGGTTCGATTATCGATCAGGTTCTACGATGAATGAACATATCACTTTGTTTAAAATGTTAGTAGCAGACCTGTTCAATTTGGATGTTATATTTGAAGACGAAGACTTGGTTTTGATGCTGTTATCTTCTCTTCCCGAAGAGTTCGAGCACTTGGAGACAACATTACTTCATGGGAAGGAGAATGTATCCTTAGAGGCTGTATGTTCGGCTTTTTACAGTCATGAGTTGAGACAGCAGGACAAAATGAAGAGCAAAGCAACTGCAGCAGATGAGGCTTTAGTGGCTAGAGGATGACAGCAAAGCCAGTCAAAGGGAAGAAGAGGAAGATCCAAGTCAAGAAGCAGAGTTGCCAAAGATGAATGTGTCTTTTGTCATGAGAAAGGGCATTGGAAGAAAGACTGTCCGAAGTTGAAAAAGAAGGGAAAGACTCCACAAGATGCAAATGTTGCATAATGCAAGAGTGATGCAGAGTCAGATACTTCTTTGGTTGCTTCACCTTCAACATCACATGTTGATGAGTGGATTTTGGATTCTGGTTGCACCTACCATCTGTGCCCCATTCGAGAATGGTTCTTTGACCTTGAAGAGCTCAATGGCGGGGTTGTTTTCATGGGCAATGACAATCCATGTAAAATAGTCGGGATAGGTTCAATCAAGCTGAAAAATCATGATGGATCCACCAGAATTTTGAGAGATGTTCGATATGTTCCTGAGTTGAAGAAGAATCTCATTTCTTTGGGGGCCTTAGAATCAAAAGGCCTAGTTGTCACTATCAGAGATGGAATTCTTAAAGCAACATCAGGAGCATTGGTGATGTTAAAAGGAGTGAGGAAGAATAATCTATATTACTACCAAGGTAGTACAGTAATTGGGGCAGTTGCAGTAGTAACTTCTGGAAGCAAGAAAGATGCAGAGGCAACAAAGCTGTGGAATATGCGTTTGGGACATGCTGGTGAAAAATCCTTGCCGATTCTTGCTAAGCAGGGATTGTTGAAAGGTACGAAGACTTGCAAATTGGAATTTTGTGAGCATTGTGTTCTGGGAAAGCAACGAAGAGTGAAGTTTGGCACTGCAATCCATGTTACCAAGGGGATTTTGGACTATGTGCATTCAGTTGTGTGGGGACCTGCCAAGACTCCATCTCTTGGAGGTAGACACTATTTTATCACTTTTGTTGATGATTTTTCTAGAAGAGTCTGGGTGTTTACAATGAAGAAGAAGGATGAAGTGCTTGGGATTTTCCTTAAATGGAAAACCCAGGTTGAGAATCAGACAGGAAGAAAGATTAAAGTTCTCCGAACAGACAATAGTGGAGAATATACGAGTGATCCTTTCTTGAAGATATACCAAGATTGTGGCATAGTTCGGCACTTCACAGTCAGAAAAACACCACAGCAGAACGGGGTGTCAGAGCGTATGAACAAGACATTGGTGGAGAAAATTCGTTGTATGCTGTCTAATGTTGTGCTAGACAGAAATTTTTGGGCTGAGGCTGTGACATATGCTCAACATCTTGTTAATTGGTTGCCACATTCTGCTTTAGGTGGCAAGACCCCTTTGGAGGTATGGTCTGGAAAACCTGCTACAGATTATGATTCTTTGCTTGTGTTTGGCTCCACTGCATACTACCATGTAAATGAATCAAAGTTAGATCCATGAGCAAAGAAGGCTCTATTTATGGGTCTTAATGCTGGAGTGAAGGGATACCATCTTCGGTTTCTAGAGGCAAAGAAGACTATTATCAGCAGGGATGTTACGTTTGATAAATCTGCCATGTTGACTAAGGTAAATCCAGAAGAAGCTGGTGGTACTTCACAACAGGTGGAGTGTGTATCAAAGCAGATGGAGTTTGAGCCTACTATGGTAATCCCAGCTAAGAGCACAAATGGTGACTCTCCATTGATAGGGGAAGAGTCAGATGAAGAAGAGGTTCCGGCTCAAGAACCTACGCAGCAGTTCGAGTCAACTGCCATTAGTAGACCGAGACGAGAAAGAAGAAAACTAGAACTTCTCATTGAAACGGTGGCCTATGCACTTCCAGTCGTTGATGATGTTCCTTCCATTTTTTCAGAAGCCATTCGGAGTTCTGAAAGTAGCAGTTGGAAAGAGACAATGGAGGAGGAGATGGAATCTCTTCAGAAGAACAAAACATGGAAGTTGACACAACTACCGAAGGGAAAGAAGGCAATTGGATGCAAATGGGTATTTGCTAAGAAAGAAGGATTTCCTAACAAGAGCAATGTTCGCTACAAGGCAAGATTGATGGCTAAAGGCTACGCTCAGAAGGAGGGAATTGATTATAATGAGGTATTTTCTCCAGTTGTGAAGCATTCCTCCATTAGAATTCTGTTGGCCTTGGTAGCACAGTTGAATTTGGAGCTAGCTCAACTTGATGTGAAGACTGCATTCTTACACGGTGACTTGAAGGAGGAAATCTATATGACTCAGCCAGTTGGATACAAAATTGCTGGTAAAGAGAATTGGGTGTGCAAACTACGCAAGTCATTGTACGGATTGAAGCAATCTCCAAGGCAGTGGTACAAACGATTTGATAAGTTCATGTTGGGTCAGAAGTACACAAGGAGCAAATACGACCATTGTGTATATTTGAGCAGACTTCAAGATGGGTCCTACATCTGCCTACTCTTATATGTTGATGACATGCTGATAGCTGCAAAGAGCCAAGTTGAAATTGACAAGCTAAAGGTTTAGTTGAGTAAAGAGTTTGAGATGAAGGATTTGGGAGAAGCCAAAAAGATTCTCGGCATGGAGATAAGCAGGGATAGAGAGAGAGGCAAGCTTCGACTAACATAGAAGCAGTATTTGAAGAAAGTACTACAACGTTTTGGTATGAATGAGGAATCAAAACCTGTAGGTACTCCACTTGCCCCTCATTTGAAACTTAGCTGCCAGTTATCTCCACAGATAGAAGAAGAACAGGAGTACATGACGAAGATCCCTTATGCTAATGCAGTTGGAAGTTTGATGTATGCAATGGTGTGTACGAGGCCAGATATTTCACAAGCTGTTAGTGTTGTGAGCAGATACATGCATGATCCCGGAAGAGGTCATTGGCAAGCTGTGAAATGGATTCTTCAGTATATCAAAGATACCGTAGATGTTGGCTTAATGTTTGAGAATGATGAATCACTTGGTCAAGGAGTGGTTGGATATTGTGATTCTGACTATGCAGGAGATTTAGATAAGTGAAGATCGACGACGGGCTATTTGTTCACTTTAGCAAAAGCCCCTATTAGTTGAAAGTCTACTTTATAGTCAACGGTGGCTTTGTCTACAACGGAGGCAGAGTATATGGCTATTACAGAGGCTGTGAAGGAGGCAATTTGGCTTCATGGGTTGCTAAAAGACGTGGGAGTTGGTCAGAAACAACTTGTAATATATTCTGACAGTCAGAGTGCTATTCATTTGGCAAAGAATCAAGTCTTTCATGCACGGACGAAGCATATCGATGTTCGCTATCATTTTGTGAGGGAGATTCTTGAAGAAGAAGAGATACTTCTCCAAAAAAATTTGACTTTGGAGAATCCTGCAGATATGTTGACCAAGGTGGTGACTAGGGCCAAGTTTGAACAATGTTTAGACTTGGTCAATATCCTGCACTTTTGAGTTGGTGCCAGTTGGCACAAGTTGGAAGCACTATGAAGGCTGTTCTTTGTTTGGTTGAGAAGATTAGTACTTGGTGGGATTTGAATAGCAACAAGGTGGAGATTTGTTGGAATAGTGTTGCTATTTTTGAATCCCACATCGTGGAGTTTGAGCTTGGGGGGGGGGATTGTTTTGCTATAAATAGAACTCCCCCTTGCCTTAGTAAATCATCCCAAAATTAGAGTATAATTCTATCCTAACATTTGTACTAAATACTCTTCTTCTCTTAGTAAAAAAGAGCAGGCCCTTTTTTAGTGGTGCTCCGGAGACGTAGGCAAAATTGGCCGAACTCCGTTATCAATTTTGAGTGTGTTCTTTCTTTATTATTCCGCCTTTAATTTCCGCATTTGTTTATTTGTTTAGTATTCAACATTGGCCGGCTAAGCCGCCTTATCTCTTTGTTGGCTGGCTAAGCCGCCTTTTCTCTTCGTTGGCTGGCAAAGCCGCCTTGTTCTATTTGTTGGCCGGCTAAGCCGCCTTTGTCGGGTATAGGTTGTGAATTAAAATACTGTGCAAGTGAGTCTTGTCTAGGAAGCTGGGTTTTAAGTGAACCACTGTTCCTCCAGTCTTTCCTGAGGAGTTATCTTGGAATGATAATTCTGTCTAAGGAGATAGGCTAGACCATCTTTCCTGAGAATTATCGAATCAGTTCCATTTACTAGTTTGTTGTAGTGGGGAAATTACCCGAATTTTTCCCAACAAGAGCTTCAGTTTTCCTTTTTTGTAATTCTTCCTGTACTGTACCTTGGAAGAAAAATGACCAATACGGGAACAAATTGGACGTGCAGCCAAAAATGAAAAAAGAAAAAGAAAAAGAAAAACAAGCTTACAATACAGTATCCCTAATCCTGGAATTGTAGCATTCTGATCATCTTTGTACTTGTGATTGTTCCCAGATCCTCGTTGTACTATTGATATTTGGGGCACATTTATTGCCAAACAACAAAAATTGCCATATTTGAGAGCATTATGGTATTTTTTCCCCTCTCTTTATTTTTTCAAGCAACGGAAATTGCATTTAATATCAGGCCAACCCATAAGTTAAACAATTTTGATAAGTCGTACTAGAAATAAGACTTTGAAGAGCATACATTATCACAGTCCAGCCCACAAATAATTTTGACAACGCGTACTAGAAGTATGACTTTCAAGAGTATTTGACCAGAAGAAGACTTCGAAGGAGTATAATAATAAGTGCGTCCAGTGAGGAGAACATCTATATCTGCCTGTGATTTGTGAATCTGACTTAATTACGTATTCTTCTTTTTCCTGCTGAAATGGTAATGGTTGGTGGTGGGTATTTTAGGAAGCTGATCTGAAATTTCTTGGACACGGTTTTCTTCTATCCTCGACCCGTTCTTATTTTATTTATTTATTTATTTTCTTTGAACTGGTTCTATCCCCCGTCACTCGTCTTTTTTATTATCACTCCCTTCTCTTCATTTGCTCTGATCTTTCGAGGAAGGTCATGGAGAGGTACTTATATGCATATCTTACTGTAATTAGTTTTCTTGTTCTTCGAATTATATATATGCACAGAATCATTCATTTGTCTCTTACTACTGTCTACAGCAAGATATAGCTAAGCTGATCATTTCTGGTGATATTTTTTACATGTTTTAAGGTCAATTTATTGTAGAAATCAAAGGGAGAACCTCGTCTAGCACCACGTTGCATACTGTCAAAGGTAGTTTTCTTTTTCCTCTGCAATAATTTGTTAGCATCCTGATTTTTTGGTCAGTGCTTTGTGTGCAAATTTTCAGATGATGACACCAAATTTTGTTTACTACAACTTGGTTATCGCTCGCATATTTCACTTATTTATAATTTTGTAATGTATTCGTTGCCTTTGGTCCAACGGGTTCTTTGTAGATACAAGAATATTTCTATATCAATAGTCCATTTTACATCATGAAGCACAACCAGAGGAGGCAAAAGGACAACCAATGCGCAGAACAAGAAGCCTCATCTTCCACGTCTTCATGCCTTCATTATGACATATTCTTGAGTTTCAGAGGTACTGACACACGATATACTTTCATTGATCACCTCAATAGAGAGTTGGTTAGAGCAGGATATGTGGTGTTTTTTGACGACGAAAGAATTGCATTCGGGAAGGAAATTCGATCCGAACTACCGAAAGCAATTCAAGAATCGAGATCTTTCGTAGTTGTAGTCTCCCAAGATTATGCTTCCTCGAAATGGTGCCTAAGTGAACTTGTGATGATCATGGGGGTCACTTTCAAGATGAACAACATTATGTTTTGCCGGTTTTCTATCATGTAGATCCATCCGATGTCAGACATCAAAGGAAGAGTTTTGCTAACTCTTTTGCTAAGCACCAAGTGGCTCTTGAAGAGGAGAAAATAATAGAGGGTCTCCTTTATTATATTGTTTTTCCTCCCTCCTCTTCACATCACATCGGAAGAGAAATGCTCCAGCCTTTTGAATCTTGTCATCTCTTGTTGCAGGAAAGAGTGCTCCAGCCTTTTGAATCTTGTCATCTCTTGTTGCAGGAAAGAGTCAGAGGTAATTCAAGAAATTGTCAAATTGATTGGAGATTTCATAGGTACGTAATGCAACCATTGCTATATATCTACGCATATAAACATGCCATCCAAGAATTACTTGATCATAAATTAACAAAAGTCAAAACTAGCGAAAGGTAGTTTATAAAATTAGAGTACAAAGTAGCAATAAAATTATCATTGCCAAGTTATCTACTACTTATTCCTTAAAATTTTTTGAATAATTTTAAAATTATAGTCTTAATACACAAGACAATTAATTACCATTCTTTTTTTGATAACATATCAATTATTTATGCAAGAATACAATATATTATGTACATATTATCAATAGAAATATTAGTATTTATGATGAAAAATAACATGAATTTCATATATTGTAACTAAAATAATAATGCATATCATAATTAATATAAAATATATATATATTATGTAAATTGTTTAATTTGCTACTAAAAATTGTCTACTCATCAACAAAAGTGCTTAGATAATATCAAACTACTAAGTAGTAAAAAATATCAAGTTTATATATACTAGTTAAAATATGAGGACTTTCGTATGTGATAATGAACATATTGACCATAATGTGATGATAGGTAAAGAAAATAGAAACTATGAGATATTATTTTATGGATATTTTAAAAAGAAAATTCATAATATAGCTTATATCAAAATAGAAAGTTATATTGCTTACTACGTCAACCTTTAAAAATAGAAGATCAACCTCTAAAGTACTATAGGTCAATCCGAACAAATCGTTTGGTCCACCTCTACAAGTACTTCTCTCTGTACGTTAGTCTTCTATATATCAAACATCCACATCCACTGTGCCACTCCTTGCTTAATTTGCACGAACCCGGCTTCTGTTTCAATTGCAAATTGTTTCACATCTTTTAATTATATATTTGACTTACAATCTTTAATTAGGGGAGAGGCAGATAAATGCTTTTGATCAATTATGCTGCAGTGACCAAAATATGGTCGGAAAATGAATTCCTGAGGATAGTACGGCCGGAAAATGCATTCCATGCGTCGACGATTCGCCGGAGGTATCCGCTAAATGTTATAGCTTCTCCAATGATGATTGCCGGAATGGAAAAGGTGACGTTTGCAAACCCGTTGGGAGAGAGGACATATGCCACCGCTGTTGTTTGTGATAATGAGAGATGCTGTTGAAGTGCACCACGCGAAATGAACTATCCATCTATGTTTACGAATGAGTTTGTAGGTCAAGTAGTATTAAAGTTGTAAGGAATAATGTGCAAGTATCATAGAATTTATCAAAGTTGTAATGAATAATGTCCAAATTGGTTGCGCATGCCTCCTTCACAGCTTCTGTAATAGCCATATACTCTGCCTCCGTTGTAGACAAAGCCACCGTTGACTGTAAAGTGGACTTCCAACTAATAGGGGCTTTTGCTAAAGTGAATAAATAGCTCGTCGTCGATCTTCGCTTATCCAAATCTCCTGCATAGTCGGAATCACAATATCCAACCACTCCTTGACCAAGTGATTCATCCCGCTCAAACATTAAACCAACATCTACGGTATCTTTGATATACCGAAGAATCCATTTCACAGCTTGCCAATGACCTCTGCCAGGATCATGCATGTATCTGCTCACAACACTAACAGCTTGTGAAATATCTGGTCTCGTACACACCATTGCATACATCAAGCTTCCGACTACATTGGCATAAGGGACTTTTGCCATGTATTCTCGTTCTTCATCTGTCTGCGGAGATAACTGGCTACTAAGCTTCAAATGAGGAGCAAGCGGAGTACCTACAGGTTTTGACCCTTCATTCATGCCAAAACGTTGTAGTACTTTCTTCAAATACTCTTTTTGTGTCAGCCAAAGCTTGCCTCCCTCTCTGTCTCTGCTTATCTCCATACCAAGAATCTTCTTGGCTTCTCCCAAATCCTTCATCTCGAACTCTCTACTCAACTGAGCCTTCAACTTGTCAATTTCAACTTGGCTCTTTGCAGCTATCAGCATATCATCAACGTATAAGAGTAGATAGATGTAGGACCCATCTTGTAGTCTTCTCAAATACACACAATGGTCGTATTTGCTTCTTGTGTACTTCTGACCCAACATAAACTTGTCAAATCGTTTGTACCACTGTCTTGGTGATTGCTTCAAACCGTACAACGACTTGTCTAGTTTGCACACCCAATTTTCTTTACCAGCAACTTTGTATCCATCGGGCTGAGTCATATAGATTTCCTCCTTCAAGTCACCGTGTAAGAATGCAGTCTTCACATCAAGTTGAGCTAGCTCCAAATTCAACTGTGCTACCAAGGCCAACAAAATTCTAATGGAGGAATGCTTCACAACTGGAGAAAATACCTCATTATAATCAATTCCCTCCTTCTGAGCGTAGCCTTTAGCCACCAATCTTGCCTTGTAACGAACATTACTCTTGTCAGGAAATCCTTCCTTTTTAGCAAATACCCATTTGCATCCAATTGCCTTCTTTCCCTTCGGTAGTTGTGTCAACTTCCATGTTTTGTTCTTCTGAAGAGATTCCATCTCCTCCTCCATTGCCCCTTTCCAACTGCTACTTTCAGAACTCCGAATGGCTTCTGAAAAAGTGGAAGGAACGTCATCGACTACTGGAAGTGCATAGGCCACCGTTTCAATGAGACGTTCTGGTTTTCTTCTTTCTCGTCTTGGTCTACTAGTGGCAATTGACTCGAACTGTTGCGTAGGTTCTTGGGTCGGAACCTCTTCTTCATCTGACTCTTCCTCTGTCAATGGAGAGTCACTATTGGTGCTCTTGACTGGGATCACCATAGTAGGCTCAAACTCCACCTGCTTTGATACACACTCCACCTGCTGTGAAGTACCACCAGCTTCTTCTGGATTTACCTTAGTCAACATGGCAGATTCATCAAAGGTAACATCCCTACTGATAATAGTCTTCTTTGCCTCTAGACACCAAAGACGGTATCCCTTCACTCTAGCATTAAGACCCATAAAAAGAGCCTTCTTTGCTCGTGGATCTAACTTTGATTCATTTACATGGTAGTATGCAGTGGAGCCAAACACACGCAAAAAATCATAATCTGTAGCAGGTTTTCCAGACCATACCTCCAAAGGGGTCTTGCCACTTAAAGCAGAATGTGGCAACCGATTAACAAGATGTTGAGCATATGTCACAGCCTCAGCCCAAAAATTTCTGCCTAGCCCAGCATTAGACAACATACAATGAACTTTCTCCACTAATGTCTTGTTCATACGCTCTGACACCCCGTTATGCTGTGGTGTTTTTCTGACTGTGAAGTGCCGAACTATACCACAATCTTGGCATACCTTCAGGGAAGGGTCACTCGTATATTCTCCACCATTGTCTGTTCGGAGAACTTTAATCTTCCTCCCTGTCTGGTTTTCAACTTGAGCTTTCTACTTAAGGAAAATTCCAAGCACCTCATCCTTCTTCTTCATTGTAAACACCCACACTCTTCTGGAAAAATCATCAACAAAAGTGACAAAGTAGTGCCTACCTCCAAGGGATGGAGTCTTCGCAGGTCCCCATACATCTGAATGCACATAGTCCAAAATCCCCTTGGTATTATGGATCGCAGTGCCAAACTTCACTCTTCGTTGCTTTCCCAGAATACAATGCTCGCAAAACTCCAATTTGCAAGTCTTCGTACCTTTCAACAATCCCTGCTTGGCAAGAATCTGCAAGGATTTTTCACCAGCATGTCCCAAACGCATATGCCATAGCTTTGTTGCCTCTGCATCCTTCTTGCTTCCAGAAGTTACTGCTGCTACTGCCCCAATCACTGTACTACCTTGGTAGTAATACAGATTGTTCTTCCTCACTCCTTTTAACATCACCAAAGCTCCTGACGTTGCTTTAAGAATTCCATCTCGGATAGTGACAACTAGGCCTTTTGATTCTAAAGCCCCCAAAGAGATGAGATTCTTCTTCAACTCTGGAACATATCGAACATCTCTCAAAATTCTGGTGGATCCATCATGATTCCTCAGCTTGATTGAACCTATCCCAGCTGTTTTGCATGGATTATCATTGCCCATGAAAACAACCCCGCCATTGAGCTCTTCAAACTCAAAGAACCATTCCCGGATGGGACACATATGGTAGGTGCAACCTGAATCCAAAATCCACTCATCTGCTTGTGATGTTGAGGGTGAACCAACCAAAGAGACTTCTGACTCCGCATCACTCTTGCATTCTGCAACATTAGCATCTTCTGGAGTCTTTCCTCTCTTCTTCAACTTCGGACAGTCTTTCTTCCAATGCCCTTTCTCATGACAAAAGGCACATTCATCTTTGGCAACTCTGCTTTTGGACTTGGATCTTCCTCTTCTCCCCTTTGTCTGGCTTTGCTGTCGTCCTCTAGCCACTAAGGCTTCATCTGCTGCAGGTGCTTTGTTCTTCACTTTATCTTGTTGTCTCAGCTCGTGACTATACAAAGCAGAACATACAGCCTCCAATGATACATTCTCCTTCCCATGAAGTAGAGTAGTCTCCAGGTGCTCGAATTCATCGGGAAGAGATGATAACAGCATCAAAGCCAAGTCTTCATCTTCAAATATAACATCTAAATTGAACAGGTCTGCTACTAATTTTTTAAACAGAGTAATGTGTTCATTCATCGTAGAACCTGGTCGATACTCGAACCGGAACAATCTCTTCTTCATCAGAAGCTTGTTTTGACCACTTTTCTTCAAGAAAGTGTCTTCCAATGCCTTCCACAGTTTGTGTGCAGAAACTTCATTTTTGAAAGCATATTTCTGCTCCCTGGACAAGCACGATCGAATTGTTCCGCAAGCCAACTTGTTTACATCGGCCCACTCCTTGTTACTGATATCGTCAGGTTTCTCTTCTTCAATAGCAACATCAAGTCCCTGCTGGAACAGCGAGTCAAGGACCTCACACTGCCACATGCCAAAATGACCGGTACCATCAAATATCTCCACAGCAAGCTTCGAACTAGATACTGGGATCCTCGACCATCTGGATGTGGAAACCATCTCTCCTGATTGTATACTTGATGTAGCCTGTTTTGAACCTGCTTCCGCCATTACAAAATCAAAAGATAGTATTCAACAATTACAAATAGCCCAAAGGACGAACCTTCGGCTCCGCTACCACTTGTTGGGAAAACTCGGGTAATTTCCCCACTACAACAAACTAGTGAATTGAACTGATTCGATAATTCCCAGGAAAGATGGCCTAGCCTATCTCCTTAGACAGAATTATCATTCCAAGATAAATCCCCAGGAAAGACTGGAGGAACTATGGTTCACTTAAAACCCAGCCTCCTAGACAGGACTTACTTGCACAGTGTTTTAATTCACAACTTCACCCGACAAAAGGCGGCTTAGCCGGCCAACAAATGAAGCAAGGCGGCTTTGCCAGCCAACAAAGAAATAAGGCGGCTTAGCCGGCCAACAAAGAGATAAGGCGGCTTAGCCGGCCAATATTGAATACTAAATAAATGCGGAAATTAAAGGCGGAATAATAAAAGAAAGAACACACTAAAATTGTTAACGGAGTTCGGCCAATTATGCCTACGTCTCCGGAGCACTGCTCTTTTAATAGGAGAGGAAGAGTATTTAGTACAATTGCTAGGATACAATGTACTCTAATTTTTGGGATGGATTTCTAAGGCAAGGGGGAGTTCTATTTATAGCAAAACAAAACCCCCCACAAGCACTTTCTCCAAGATGTGGGATTGGAATAGGCAACACTATTCCAACAACTCTATCAAAATGTGATGGGGTAGTGAAATTGAGGAGGGAGACGACATCTAGGCTATCGACTTCGAGTACCACCTTGTGGAAATTGGAACTCCATGCCAGGCAAAGGCCATCGTAGACAGCCCATAACTCAGCTGCAAAAGGGGTACAAGGTTGGAGTCGATGCGTGAACCTCATAATCCACTTTCCATCAGAGGTGCGGAAGATACCTCCTGCACCTGCACGGCCTGTACGGCCACAGATAGCACCGTCTGTATTTATCTTCATCCATTCCGCCTCCGGGGGTTGCTTTAAAGTATATGCCAATTGAGTTTCCAAATAACCCCCATGAGCAGCATAAAGACAAGGATGGGCTAAGCAAACACATCACCACTAATTGTACTCCATAACCTGAGCTCACCGAGTACTAGCACCGACACAGTTCTGTCTTCCCTCTAGCCTTGAAGGGGAACCACCAAAATGGAAGAACAGGGTTTTGGGTGAGATGGAGAAGGTTGTAGGAAAGGGCGGTTGGTGTTGTGGGTGGAGATGGTTCGGGTAGGACAGATCCATGTTGCAGGGGTGGAATATTGTGAGAGGCGGCCATGGAAGCAATGGTGGTGGCGGTTTAGATCCACGTCAAAGAGCCCCAAAGAAGTCTTCAGTGTGGATAAAATTTCCAACTAGGGATAGAAAACTTCAAAAAGAGGTAAATATCCCAATTCAACCCTAATCAAAGGAATGGATCTGAATGGGCACAATTATTCATCCGAAGAAAGGAGACAAATCATAAAAGCAAAAAAAAGAAAAAGGAAAGGGAGAGGCTGCCCGGAGGTAGCCCCAGAGCACCAAGGCTAGCGGTTTCTAGAGAGGGTTGAGAGAAAAAATTTAAGAGAGAGAGAATTTTTAGCTAGCTAATACTAGTACTAGTAAAGGGGAGACCATACGCGAGGCCCAAGTGAGTTCCATACGGGTGACCAAGACACCACTCCCAAAACCTCAAGGTATTGGGTACATGAGTCCACTACACATATATATTATTTACTTGGCCTCTTTCTCTCCGATGTGGGATATACCACTGACACTTGCATTCCAACAATAGCAATTGCACTAGAATCCCAAAACCATCTCTCCACTTTCGTGGTTCCTGCCTCTAAGAATAAGCACTTATTAGCAAAACCATGGAAGTAACAACCAATCAACCATTACTTTAATTTGATTAAAAAGTTATGCAGCTATATATTGAATAACCAAAAATAAATCAAGAAGACTATTTAGAAGAGTAACACTATTAATACCAAGACACTCCTAGTAAAAGTAAGAATGATAATCATCCATGAACAGATAAAACTTACCTAGTCATGTTTGGCCGCCCCTAACATAAAGAGTAAGACCCTTTGACATCAAATTCATGCCGCAAAATTTAAAACAGACAAATATATTTACGTATTCCTTATGCAGAAATTGTATCTTAGAAAACATATTTTCAGAGAAAAAGAATAGGTCATCAGTTATACATCTTTAATTATAAGCTTTTCAATTTCATGATATCAATGAACAGATCGACTGCTGCTTTCATTCCAGGCTATCTGCTCCTTCAATTTTCTGAATCTGATCCCAGGACAAGTCATAAGGACAATATCAATTCCATGAAATAGCATTCAACAAACCCAACTCAAATACGAGGAAAAATCCTGCAACAGAGGGCAGTGCATAAAATACTGCAATGCTTAAGCACTCAGGTAGAATCCCATATAATAAAAAAGAATGATGAATTAACAAATGATCCTAAAACAAATTATCATGATAAAAAGGTAGAAAGAAACATCATATCACCACCACATAATTAACAGGGTGGGGGGAAGGAAGGGGAGGAAATGACCTTAACTCAGAGAGGTCAGTTGTTCCTTCAGTAGCGTAATTAAGTTGAGAGTTCATGTATGTAGAATACTTGAGATTCAGGACAATCTACAACTCAGGAAGAACACACTGATCCGTACCTGGGTGATTTGTCTCCGTTTGATTTCCTTGTAATTGATCTTGATCCTAGGGATGTGAGAGATCTTGTGCCAATCTCCTCCATTCCCCTGACACCTTTCCTCCAGTGTTTTATGACATCTGTTTATCTCCAGAAATTGGAGGGAGGAGGGTAAGCCTTCTTCCGGAAAGGACTGTAACTCAGGGCAAAGATAAAGTTTCAACTCACTAAGAGAAGACAGGTGTTCAAGTCCCTTGTAATATAGGGATTTCAGATGTGTAAGATTCCACAACTGAAGAGAATTGAGTGAGGGGGGGAGGAATGTCTCTTCTGGGAAGGATTCCAGTACTTCTTCACTGCCATCTATGCACAAGGACGAAAGGGATTGAAGTGCCCGCAAACCCCAGTTCTTGCGGCCAGCAACCAGTTTCCCGCAACTCCTAATTTCGAGCTCTTTTAGGTTGGAGGGAAAACCTCCTTCTGGGGATGATTCTATCCCAGGACAGTCCGAAATCTTAAGGATTTCGATGCTGGAGGGCAAGCCTCCCCCTGGAAATGATCTTAATTTGGTACAGAAGGATAGCGTCAATTCTGTTAGAGAAGGGAGGAGAGAATGCATGTGCTTGGAAAGCTCCTCCAATGCGTCTGAGTCTTCTAAAGACACAGTGCTCTCAATCCCCGCTACAGATTCAATGGTTTCAAGCACTGGGCAATGTTCATCATCATCCATTACAGGAAGATGATGAGAAGTTCTTGGAGGCGGCATCAGTTGTTGCAATCTAGGCATGTTTAAAAATGCCAGCTTCTCAAGGGATGGAAATGACTTCTTGTTGCAAGAATTAATGCCATAGAATTCAGGACCTATGCTCACAATACTATCAAAATATGCAATCTTCAGCTCTTTTAGAAGCTTCAACTGTGCCAGTACTGGCAACTCGGAACAATGTCTTCCTCCGCTGAGATGTAAACTTGTTAGCATTGAGAAACAATGCTCCCCTAACCAATTTGGAAATCTTACACCCGGATAGTTATGCACCTCTAGAGCTTTCAAGTAGCTACTAGGCTGTAATTGCTCCAAGATATGCTCAGAAAGGGATCTGCTACATCCATCATCCTCACCCCACCTCAACTCCAGTTTCTCAATGTACCTTTTGCCTTTCAGATTTGCTTCAGAAGCATGACAAGGATCCACAACATTTTCAAGGTTCCAAATACAAAGTTCTCCCCCAAGATGCTCCAGTGGCCCCAATTCTGCAATGCTATAACTCTTCCCTTTTCCAACAAAAAAATCTGTTAACACTACCAGCTTAGTCAGCTGACCCAGTTGTGGTGGCATCTCCAAGATCTTTGTATTCCTGATATCCAGGTGACGCAAATTCTTCAATCTGTTCATGGTTGTTGGCAACCGTGCAACCCCTGTTAGGAAAAGATCCAAGTATCTCAAGTTCCTCAAATTCCCCAACAAATTGGGCAACTCTACAAGCTCCATGCAATAACTCAAGATCAACGTCTGCAGACTGTACAAATTACACACATCATCAGGTAGAAAATGTATCTCCCAACAGGAAAGATCCATGTATCGTAAATGTTTGAGCTTTCCGATTGAATCGGGCAACTTCAAGCCTGTGGTACCACTATTAAAAACAAATAGTGGCAAATGAAATGCTCTTAAGAAGGGAAGAGCTGTCAAGGAATCAAGAGAGCCTCTTTCAAATTCACCATTGAATCCGTAGGATTGAAAGAGCGTACGCGAAAATTCCGCTTTTTGGATTTGCTCTTTCACATGGGAATTTGCTACATCAAATGACAAATATCTAGTCTTCACAATAGCCATCCTTGATCTGTCCCACTCTGCAGCAAAAATCTCCAGATACAAATCTAGCTAAGTCGTTTACCAAATCATGCATGGACAGTAATCTTGGATTATCATTTGATTGTTGGAGGAAGGACCTTGCTACAAGATCCTGAATGCACTTCTCGCCTATTTCTTCCATCTCAATGTTTTCTCTATCTTGTATCAGAAGACCCTCCGCCATCCATAGATGAACTAAAACCTCTTGATCAATATCATAATCCTTTGGAAATATAGCACAGTACGCAAAACACTGCTTCAGATGTGAAGGAATATAATGATAGCTTAACTTCAGTGCTGGAAGAATTTGTTCATCAATGAGTACTTGATCCCATAAAGAACTCTTCGATATTTCCTCCCATTTCAGGGCATCCCTATCGCAGCTTAAGAGTCCTCCAAGTGCTTTTAGTGCCAATGGCAAGTCATCACACTTCTGAATTATATCTCTTCCAATCTTATCCAAGTCTGGATACACAGATGGATCTTCCTCACCAAAAGCATGATTTTTAAACAATAACCAGGAATCCTTGTCTTCTAATTTCTCCAGCTGAAAACGACTGAGGGACCTGATTGACGCCATTTTGTCATCCCGTGTAGTAACTGTTGGCTTTGATCTTCAAACTATTCAAACTAATCACAAGAACATCGATGTTTGAGTCTCAAACATCGATGTTTTGATGATTCGGAAACTTCAAATAATTGGCAGAACTGCTAGAACATCGATGTTGGGTCTAGAACATCGATGTTTGAGGTTTCGAAATTTCAAATATTTGGGCAGTACTCCTAAAACATCGATGTTTGAATCAAAACATCGAAGTTTTGATCCTGTTGGAAAAATTTTCTGGGAAATTTCCAGAAATTCTGCAGAAACCAAGGTTGATTTTCTGGGTTACTGTTCTATTGGTTTTCTCTCAATTCACTCAATCTTTTGGCTTGAACACTTAATGAACAAACCAAGAAACACTTTGTGAAGTGAAACACACTCAATGCACTCTTATTTCACTTGTAGAATTCAGATTACAACACTCAATATATAGGCAAAAAATCAACCTATAACCCACTAACTTGCATCATTGTTGACAGCTCAACACTTTGCTGTCCTAAGATGCTCATAATGACTCAGCTCTTCTTTAATGGCACAGCTCATAAAGAAGAGACACACAATACTAAAGATAACATAATTGATCAACACAAATCAATAATTAAAGACACACTCAACTAACCCACTTAAAGCAATAATAAAGTGGACCCTAGCTTAGTGTTACAGCTAGATCACACTAATGCAGCTTGATCACACATCACACTAGTGCAGCTTGATCACATATTCTAACACTCCCCCTTGACCAAGCTGCTCTTCATGTTCAACATGTTCTTCAATAAATCAAACCTGTTTTTGGGCAAAGGCTTTGTGAACAGGTTTGCCAATTGCATTTCGGAAGAGCAGAATAAGACTTGTACTTCTCCTTCACTTTCGGCTACTCGAATCACATGAAATCTGATCTTGAAATGCTTAGTCCTACCATGATCAATTGGATTCTTAATCATAGCAATAGTGGACTGATTATCATAGAATAGCTCCATAGGTTCTTCTTGCTCCATCTTCAAATCCAACATGATCTTTCTGAACCAAACTACTTGGTTTACAGTTGAGGCAGCAACAAGGTATTTTGCTTCGGCTGTGGAATGAGCAACAACTTTTTGTTTTTTGGAACACCACGAAAATGCATTTGAGCCAAACAAGAAAACATAACCTGTTGTGCTTTTCATGTCATCTATACTTCCAGCCCAATCACTATCACTATATGCCTTCAATTTTGCATCTTTGGATGAACTGTAATGTAGACCAAGATTAGTAGTGCCTTTGACATACCTTAGCATTCTTTTCATGACAGTAGCATGGCTCTTCTTGGGGGCATTGAGAAATCTTGATAATAAATTTGTTGCAAATACTAGATCAGGCCGAGTTGTTGTAAGGTACAGCAAGCTCCCTACACAGCTTCTGAACACCCCAATTTCAGAATCTTCTTCATCTTCATTCTTTGTAAGCTTGGTGTTTTGAACCAATGAGGTTGGCACTGGATTGCAAGAGTCCATTTTGAATTTCTTCAGAATAGATTCTGCATATCTTTTCTGAGAAATTATAATTCCTTCATCACATTGCATCACCTCCATTCTAAGGAAGTAGTGCATCAATCCCAAATCAGGCATTTCAAACTCTTTCATCATTTCAGTTTTGAAAACTGAAATTTTGCTGTGATTTGCTCCAGTAATCAGCATGTCATCAACATATAGTGAAACTATGATCATGTCATCAATTGAGCTACCTTTCACATACAGAGTAGCTTCACTTTCACTCCTTTTGAATCCTTGATGAACCAAGTGACTGTCCATGCGACTATACCAAGCTCTTGGAGCCTGTTTTATTCCATAGAGAGCTTTCTTCAACCTGTAAACATGGTCTTCCTTTCCTTCTACAATGAAACCTTTAGGTTGCTCAATGTAGACTTCTTCTTCTAGAATTCTATCTAGAAATACAGATTTCACATCTAAGTGGAAAACCTTCCATTTATTTTGAGCTGAAATAACCAAGAGCAATCTGATTATGTCAAGGCGAGCAACCGGGGCAAATGTTTCAAGGTAGTCTAAGCCATATTGTTATGCATAGCCCTTGACTACAAGCCTTGCTTTGAACTTGGAAATGGTGCCATCAGGATTCATTTTTGTGCGATACACCCATTTTACTCCAATTATCTTCTAGTTTCCAGGCCTTGCAACCAATTTCCAAGTTTCTTTCTTGTTGATCATGCCAATTTCTTCCTCCATGGCTCTTTTCCAATGATCATGTTCAGCTGCCTCTTCATAACTGTGTGGTTCTGTTTATATAAAATTACACTCATATATATCAGTAAGTGATCTAATCTTCATTGGAGGTGTATCTGAATCATAATACTCTTCATTTAGAGGATGATCTTCTTGCACTTCAACTGCGTCACTAGGACTGTTCTTCATTACCTTCTTTTCTTTCCAATCCCAATAAGCTTCTTCATCCACTTTGACATCTCTAGTTGTCACCACCTTCTCATTGTCAATCATAAACACTATGTAGCCTATAGATTGACTACTATATCCCAACAATATGCCTTTTTCAGCTTTGAAATCCATCTTCTTTCTCTTTTCTTCTGGAACATGGACATAGCAAAGAGAACCAAACACTTTAAGATGCTTAACTGTTGGTTTCTTACTAATCCAAGCTTCAATGGGTGTCTTTCCTTCAACTGATTTTGTTGGAAGCCTATTGATAAGATACACAGTGGTGTAGGTAGCTTCTGCCCAAAAACTTTGAGAAAGTTTCTTTTCTGCTAGCATGCTCCTTGCCATCTCCATCACGGTTCTGTTCTTCCTCTCTACCACTCCATTTTGTTGAGGAGAATATGGTACTGTCAATTGATGAAGAATGCCATTTGAGTTGCAGAACTCTTCAAACATCTTTGACATGAACTCTCTCCCTCTATCTGATCTCAGTTTCTTTAAGCTACAATTGCTTTGTGTTTCTGCCATGCCTTTAAATTTCTTGAATACTTCCAGAATTGCCAACTTATTCTTCAAGAAGTAAATCCATGTCATGCATGTTAGATCATCAATGAATAGCATGAAATAGATATTACCACTCAAGGAGGGTGTGTGCATTGGACCATAAAGGTCGATGTGCACTAGCTCCAGCTTTTCTAAGGCTCTTCCTTCTGCTGCAGCCGGAAATGACTCTTTATGCATCTTTCCCAATTGGCATGGCTCACAAATTTCTCCAGGAACTTGTGTTGGTGGCAAATCCCTGACATACTCCTTTTGTGCAGTAAGTTTCAAACAATGCAAGCTAGCATGGCCATATCTTCTATTCCACAAGCTACTTTCATCTACCTCACATTGATTTACCATCTCAATATGCATGATCAAATTCAACGGAAATGCATTGTTCTTCATCTTAATTTTGCAGACAGGTTTGCCTTTCACAAAGATCACACAACAATCATCTTCAAAGCTCACTGAATATCCGTTTTTGACCATTTGTGGCACACTCAAAAGATTGTGCTTCAAACCAGGAACTAGGAGAACATCTTTAATGAGCCTACTACCTCCATTGTAGTTCATAGAAACTGTACCTTTTCCAGTGGATTTGATAAGGGCACCATCAGCAGTTTTGACTTCCACACAGATTGACTTGTCCAAGTCCAAGAACCATTTTGAATTTCCAGTCATGTGACTGGTGCAGCCACTGTCAATGTACCAAACACCATTTTCTTGCTTTTTTGAACTTTCACTTGCCATGAACATGAACTCCTCTTGACTTTCTTCAGCTAGCTTAGCTTGATGTTGAGTCTGAGTTTGTTGTTGTTGTTGCACTTGTTGTTGGACTTGATTTTCTCCATTTTGTTTTGCTTTGCAAAAACGTTCAATGTGCCCAACTTTGTGATAGAAATTGCACTTCTTGTTTTTCCAGCACCTTTGCTTCAAATGGTTTGTCTTTCCACAGAATTTGCAAGGTGAAAACACTATTTGTGAACTTGAGGCCTCCTTCTGGTGCTTGTTTGTGCTTGATGCTGGTTTTTGCTTTGCTTTAATTTTATTGGTGACATTTTTCTGTCAAGCTTCAAAAGCTTTTTCAATCCCAGCTTCAACTCTTCTCACATGCCTTTGCTCATGAGCTTCTAATTTGCCAATGAGTTCAGGAACTGACATCTTAGTGATGTCTCTTGATTCTTCAATAGCTGCAACTTTTGCTTCAAATTTATCTATAACTGTGTTGAGGATCTTTTCAGCTACTCTTACCTCAGGAATCACTTCTCCATATAGCCTAATTTTGTTGACAATGCCTTGAGCCTTTGAAGCATACTCCCTTATTGTTTCTATTTCTGACATCTTTAACATTTCAAAGTCTCTTCTCAAGGATTGCATCCTTATTTTCCTTGTTTCTTTAGACCCTCTGAATTGCTTTTCAAGGATCTCCCATGCCTCTTTGACTGTTGTAGCCCCAACAATCAAGGAAAAAATTTCTTCTGAAACCAATGAGTACATAAATGAAACTGCAGTAGTATTATGTTTCTGCAATCTTTCATTGTATGTTCTCAATTGATTTACAGACATCTCTTCAATGTCTTCTTCTTCAGTAAAATCTTCTTCAACTAAAAACCACAAACCATTAGCTACATGGAAGGACTTCATCCTTATAGCCCAATAGTTGTAGTTCTTTCCATCAAAAATAGGTGGTAAGGGTAAGGATGAGGTGGTTCTATTTGCTGGTTGTGTGTTCATTTTGGAGTTTGGTGTTTGGGATGTGTTTGGGGCTAAATTTGATATGGTTTCAATGAATTAGAACAGGTCTGAAAGAAGGAACCTGCTCCGCTACCAATTGTTGGCTTTGATCTTCAAACTATTCAAACTAATCACAAGAACATCGATGTTTGAGAACATCGATGTTTTGATGATTCGAAAACTTCAAATAATTGGCAGAACTGCTTTAACATCAATGTTGGGTCAAGAACATCGATGTTTGAGGTTTCGGAATTTCTAATATTTGGGCAGTACTCCTAAAACATCAATTTTTGAATCAAAACATCGATGTTTTGATCCTGTTGGAAAAATTTTCTGGGAAATTTCCAGAAATTCTGCAGAAACCAAGGTTGATTTTCTGAGTTACTGTTCCATTGGTTTTCTCTCAATTCACTCAATCTTTTGGCTTGAACACTTAATGAAGAAACTAAGAAATACTTTGTGAAGTGAAACACACTCAATGCACTATTATTCCACTTGTAGAATTCAGATTACAACACTCAATATATAGGTAGAAAATCAACCTATAACCCACTAACTTGCATCATTGTTGACAGCTCAACACTTTGCTGTCCTAAGATGCTCATAATGACTCAGCTCATAAAGAAGAGACACACAACACTACAGATAACATAATTGATCAACACAAATCAATAATTAAAGACACACTCAACTAACCCACTTAAAGTAATAATAGAGTGGACCCTAGCTTAGTGTTACAGCTAGATCACACTAATGCAGCTTGATCACACATCACACTAGTGCAGCTTGATCACATAATCTAACAATAACAACAATTTTACTTCTATGTGCCACAAACTTGAAAGGTTTTAGCAGAAAATCCCATTGGAGTGTATCAGCAATCCATACATCATCCAAAATAAGCAAAATCTTTTGTCCTTCAAGTGCTTTTCCCAATCTGATATGGAGTTTATCGTCAGTCAAGTTGCCACAGTTCACTTCTCCGACACTCTTTAGAATATCTACACTCAATCTACGAACATCAAAAATTTCGGAAACACAAAGCCACACTTTGAGGTGGAACCACTCTTTTACTCTATGGTCATTATAGGCAAGTTGAGCCAAGGTGGTTTTTCCAACCCCACCATGGCCCACAACTGGAATTAGTTGGAGGTGCTTTGCATTTGCATCATGAAAGAACAAGAGCTGAACCAGTTTTTCCTTCTCTTGGTCTCTGCCAAAAATCGAATCATCAAGCATAGAAGTGGCAGGCGGTCTGTTGACAACGGGAGTGCGAGCAACATCCTTCTCTATCAGGCTAAGAATAGCCTTTTGTTGAACTAAACATTCTAGTTTCTTGAGAATGTCTTGTAACTTTCCATTCAATTTGTTTTTTTTTTCCTTCTGTTGAGCTGCGTTAATGGAAGTGATAAATTTCTGCGCCTGATTTTTACCTTTGCTTTCCTGACGTAGAATTTCGTAAGTTATCTCATCCAGCATCTGCGTGGTAGGCAGCATCTTTGAGCTCATCATGCCACCTCTGCACATCTAGAATTGCCATCTCCTCTTCATTTGCGTTGTTTAGCAGCGCACGAACAGTTATCACTGTCATTTTCAGTTTGTCCAGTAGCTGGTCATCAGGCTTAGTTCTCCATGGTTCTAATTAAGATGGGAACGTAGCGTTAGCCGGGAAAAAAAACAAACAAACAATAATCAAGGGAAAAGAGAAACAATTTGCAAATGAAACAGAAGCCAGGTTCCCTCCAAATTAAGCAAGAAGCGACACAGTGGATGAGGAGATTTGATAGAAGACTTGCAGAGATAACTGAGAGTAATACACCCATTAAGAAAAGAAAAATAGTTACTATCAAAAAAAAGAAGGAAAGAAACATAGTAACTTATAATCACTAGTCCTAAACTTATACTCCAAGCCATGATCTCAAAAAAAAAAAAACTTATACTCCAAGCTCAATTAAAGTTACAATTAACATTGGTTGTTTGCTTCCCAAAACCGCGTGATCATATATATATATATATATATATATTTTATATATATATATATATATATATATATTAAATCAAAACTCCCTCTGAATTTAGAAACGACGCGTGTCATTGTTTCTAAAATCGAGAAATTATATTGTGCCATGTGGCATTTTTTAATAAATATAATATAATTAAATATAAATATATTTTTTATTATTTAATAAATATTAATATTTAATAAAAATCAAGATTTATTAAATTATCCTTAAATTAAATAAAAATTCTTAGAATTTTATGGTATTAAGAGTAATATATATCTCTTGAATTTCTTTATATTTAAACAATATTTTTTAAAATTCCTACTATTAACTACAAATTCTTACAATTCTCTTCCTTCCACTTCCTATTCCTTCCACATCATGTGCCTATAGATAGGAATATTAGATTTGACACAATTTTGTAATCATATTTTGAAAAATAAATAATAATATCTTTTCCTCATTCTCTCCAATCTTTACTCCTCTTCTCTCCTAATTTATATTTGTCAAAAAAATTCACACTCTCAATTCAATAAAGGAAAATTTTCAGGTGCAAGGTACAACAAAATTAAGGTAAATTTAAGTATTATTTTTTTTTAAGAAAACTATATTAAAATAATATACACAATTCTTCTTTCCATATCCTATGCCTATAAATAGGAACACATATGTTACGAGTGACAACTTTTATAATCATATTGGGAAACAAATAATAATATGTATCTTCTTCATTCTCTCCAATCTTTATTCTACTTCTTTCTTAATTTATATTTATCTAAAAATTTTCATTATCAAGTTCTTCTTAAAAATCATCAAAAGGGAGAATTCACTTCTAATTCACACTCTCGGTTCGCCCATAATAAAGGAAAATTTTTCAAGGACAAGGTACAACAAAATCAAGGTAAATTTAAGTATTATTTTCATTTTTATTTTTCATTTTTTAGAGAAATATATTAAAATAATATAGATATATATTTTTTTTATATAGAGACTTTTTTATATATATCACCACTTAAACCGTGTGTAACTATAGTTAAGTATTTATTTTTTAATTGAAAACTTTTAATTTACCAAAAAAACAAATGATCTGAACACAATTTAACTTAAACTCTAAATCAAAAACCAATAATTCGGAAATAATAAATCATAAATCTTATATCTATGAACCACAAAATTCTAAATTCAAAAATTATAAACCTTAAAACTCTACATTTTAAAACTCTAAATATTAAAATTCCCACACTATAATGAAACGCCCCGACCCGTATTTACCGTACACAGTAAACACGTGCCAGAACTGTTCTTATTACAGTAGGAGACAGAACATACAAATTAAAATACAACACAAGTAATCTCAAATACAACATGCGTCACCCGATCCCGGAGACCATTATTCAAACCACAACAGCAGTAGCAGAAACACATAGTATATGATACAGCAACATAGAAAATATCAGCAACGGAAGACTTAGAATGAGATGCAGCGGAGGTATGGATCCGGGGTCTGGTGGAGTAGAAACAGCAGCTGGCCGAATCACGTACCTGTACTACGAGCAACTCATCCTATGGGATGAAACCCCGCAGGCGAGGGGTGAGTCCGAAGTGCTCACCGACGAAGGATAAACAGTAATATGCAGGCAACACAATACTTTCGAAGTAAAATTCCAGCAAAAGACATAACAAGAAACAACTAGTAAAATAACTGAGCCAAGACCAAAAGAATGCTTATTATTACCAATTTTATCTTTCGGGACCCTGTCACTGGACAAGCTAGGGGTCAGACCTGGTTATTAACATGTTCCGGGTGCTAGATCAATCCAGGGATCGACATCCAAAAAATATAGAACCAGGGATAGACATCCCAAATATATAATAACGGGATAGACATCCCAAGCATAGACATCGGTAAACCAATCACAAAATCCATGGTGATCATCTCCCACTTCCACTCTGGCACTGTCAAGGATCTCAACTTCCCTGGTGGAGCTTGATGCTCAGCTTTCACCTGTTGGCAAGTGAGACATTTTGCAACATATTCAGCTATATCCTTCTTCATACGAAGCCACCAGAAATGACTCTTCAGGTTCTGATACATCTTGGTACTTCCAGGATGCATCGCATATGGCGTCATATGACCTTCTTCCAGGATCTGACTACGCAGATTACTGACATTGGGTACACATACCCATTTTCCAATCATCAGTGCTCCATCATCAGCTATATGAAACTTGTCTCCTTTTCCACTCCTTACTCCTTCCTTAAGCTTGACCAGGTCGGGATCTCCATCTTTTAACTCCACTATCCATCCTCTCAAATTAGACTTGACACTCATGTGTGCTAGTAAAGCTCCTGTATCATCAACTGACAAACCAACTCCCAACTTCCTTAACTCGATGAGTGAAAACATCGAGTAACTAGTGGAAGCATCTTCTGGTTGTCTCCGGCTCAAGGCATCAGCTACCACATTAGCCTTTCCTGGATGATACTCGATAGTATAGTCATAATCATTAAGTAACTCAACCCAACGTCTCTGTCATAGGTTAAGCTCCTTCTGAGTCATGATGTACTTAAGACTCTTGTGATCGGTGAAAATCCGACACTTCTCTCCAAACAAATAGTGTCTCCAAATCTTCAGAGCCAAGATCACAGCTGCCATCTCAAGATCATGCGTCGGATAATTCTTCTCGTGAGTCCTTAATTGCCTAGAGGCATAGGCAATCACCCGTCCTTCTTGCATCAGCACGGCTCCTAAACCAAGTCCCGATGCATCACAAAACAATACATGCTCAACACCAGGCTTCGGTACTGTCAAAACTGGTGTTGTGGTCAGCTTCTTCTTAAGCTCCTCAAAACTCTGTTGACATTCTGGGCTCCAAACAAATGCCTGTTCTTTCCTTAATAGCTTGGTCATGAGACTGGCTAATAAGGAAAAACCTTCAATGAACCTCCGATAATATCCTGCAAGTCCAAGGAAACTTCTGACTTTGGATACATTCTTAGGTGGTTCCCACTCCAGCACGGCCTTTACCTTGGCAGGGTCAACCTTAATTCCATCCCCGCCAACCACATGTCCAAGAAAAGAAACTTCTCCAAGCCAAAATTCACACTTGCTGAATTTGGCATACAATTGCTTCTCCCGTAACCTCTGTAACACTATCCTCAAATGCTCTTCAAGCTCCTCCTTGCTCTTAGAGTAAATAAGAATGTTGTCGATGAAGACCACAACAAACTTATCCAAAAACTCATTCAGGACCAAGTGCATCAAGCACATAAATATTGCTGGTGCGTTGGTCAATCTGAACGGTACAACTGTGAACTCGAAATGACCATACCGTGTGCGAAAGGCAGTCTTCGGTATGTGCTTCTCTACAATCTTGATCTGATGATACCCAGACCGAAGAACAATCTTGGAAAACACAGTGGCTCCTTGCAACTGGTCAAACAAATCATCAATCCTAGGCAACGGGTACTTATTCTTAATTGTCACCTTGTTTAGCTGGCGGTAGTCTACACACATCCGCAAGCTACCATCCTTCTTCTTGACAAACAGAACTGGTGCACCCCATGGTGAAGTACTGGGTCTGATGAAACCCTTTTCTAACAGCTCATCCAACTGCTTCTTCAGCTCCTGAAGCTCTGTTGGTGCCATCCTGTATGGAGCCATCGATATGGGTGTGACTCCTGGCATCAGGTCGATGGTATACTCAACCTCTCTGTCAAGTGGCAATCCTGGCAAATCATCTGGGAAGACGTCAAGGAACTCCTTCACTACTGATATATCTCCTGGGGTAGGATCCCGTACATCTTCACTTGTGATGTGGTTCAGCAACACCTCTGGACCATGCGACTTCGCTCCAGGATCCTGCATAGCAGATATGCTACACGTGGCAGCAGCACTTCCTTAGTCCGACAATTCACCAAGGCATTATGTCTTGACAACCAATCCATCCCTAGGATTATGTCAAATCCCCCCATGTTCATCACCACCAAACGAGCTAAGAAAACCTCATCATCATAAGAAAGGAGGACATCCTTGCACACTTGTGTTAATCTCACCACTATGCCCGCGGGTAATCTAACCCTTAACGGACTTACTAAACTCTCTTCCTTATAGCTATGTTGTATGGCAAAACTCTGAGCAATAAAAGAATGTGTGGCACCAGGATCAATCAAAGTGTATGCAATACTAACGAAAGCTGTAAAGGTACCTGCAATGACATCAGCATTCTCGGGATCATCCTCTTTCGTGATCACAAATGCCCTCGGAGCGACTGCACTCTGGTTCATAGCTGACTGAGTCCGAGTAGGAGCAGCTCCACGTCCACTGCCTCGGCCAACTCCAGAACCACTAGGTACACTGGCCACTGATGCTTGTACGGTTTGAGCAGGAACAGGAACTCCAGATCTTCCCAACCTAGGACACGAACTCCGATAGTGCCCAACTTCATTGCACTCAAAGCACCTCACCTTAGAAAGAGGAGGTCTAGGGCGAGTATCTCCGGATGAAGTCCCTCCAGACTGGGTCCATGAACTCCCACGATTGTTGTTGTAGACTCGACCCTGGGACACTGGCATGGATTGAGTCTGTCCATACCCTGACCTGTTACCGGCATTCTGGAACCTCTTGTTCTGATTCCCAGCATTCTGTGCAAATTTCCTCTTCCGGACTTCTTCCATCTCTCTCTCGTTGCCCATCCAAATAACTTCTGCTCGAAGAGCATCTGCAAGCATATCCTGATAAGTCTCATAAACCTTGCATCCCATAACTGTCTGGATGCAGGATCGCAAGCCATCCCAGAAATGCTTGCATCTGGCCTCTGGTGTGGACACATACTCCGATGCATAGATGGACAAACGATCAAACTGGATCTCATAGTCGTTCACCGACTGTCCAATTCGCTGTCGCAGACTCAGGAATTCTCGCTTGAGCTGGTCCTGATAAACATCGGTAACAAACTTCCTCCGGAACATCTCAGTGAACTGTGCCCAAGGCATGGTGACTGGTTTCGCCATGTCACGTGTTGCCGAATCCCACCAATCCACAGCAACATTGCGGAACATGGATGCAACATACCTAGCCTACCTGTCCTCGGTGCATCTCAGCTTCAACAACACTCGGTGAGCTTGACGGAGCCATTCGTCAGCTTCCTGTGGGTTAGTGACCCCTATGAAAGCATCAAGACCTAGCTTAGTCAGCTTGGTGTAAACAGGATCCTCAATAGGTCCCTGATTCTCCTGTTCACGGGCTTCCCTGGCCACTAAACGAGCATCCTTGGCTTCCTGACGCTGCAGAATCTGCGCCATGGTATGCATGATCTGTGTTGTGTCGCCCGGTACTACCGCGGGTACTTTTCCACCCACGACTGATTGCGGCTGATCGACTGATACCTGGTCATCCTCCAAACGCTGCTCAGCATGCTGGTTTCCTCCCACCGGATCCATTCGTACCTATATGAGAATGTATGCATGCAAGTTATGACAAGGAAGTAACCAGACTATGCACATATAGGCAACGAACAGGCACAATTATCACCCTAAGGACCTACTGCCCGCTTCGCTACCAAAATGAAACGCCCCGACCCGTATTTACCGTACACAGTAAACACGTGCCAGAACTGTTCTTATTACAGTAGCAGACAGAACATACAAATTAAAATACAACACAAGTAATCTCAAGTACAACATCCGTCACCCGATCCCGGAGACCATTATTCAAACCACAACAGCAGTAGCAGAAACACATAGTATATGATACAGCAACATAGAAAATATCAGCAGCGGAAGACTTAGAATGAGATGCAGCGGAGGTATGGATCCGGGGTCTGGTGGAGTAGAAACAGCAGCTGGCCGAATCACGTACCTGTACTACGAGCAACTCATCCTACGGGATGAAACCCCGCAGGCGAGGGGTGAGTCCGAAGTGCTCACCGACGAAGGATAAACAGTAATATGCAGGCAACACAATACTTTCGAAGTAAAATTCCAGCAAAAGACATAACAAGAAACAACTAGTAAAATAACTGAGCCAGGACCAAAATGTTTATTATTACCAATTTTATCTTTCGGGGCCCTGCCACTGGACAAGCTAGGGGTCAGACCTGGTTATTAACATGTTCCGGGTGCTAGATCAATCCAGGGATCGACATCCAAAAAATATAGAACCAGGGATAGACATCCCAAAATATATTATTGCCCTATCTGTAGGGTTCGTATCTGTACGAATTGTATTCATTGGGTCTAGTATCGGTGGTGTTTTGTCAGAGATTGGTTGATCAGTATGGTGATGAAAGGATCACTGTTTATTCAGCAGTTGTGTTGAAGGTTAATAGGTTAATAGAGTAGTACAGTATAAATCCACAATCAATAAATCAACAACAACAACAATAATACCACAACCAAACTCAATTGGCTCAGCAGTTCAATCAGGCAAAATAATCACAGAAAAACAAACACAGTATCATGTGCAACATATAAAAGGTTATCCATCCTCACCTTAGCCGATTTTCCTACTCTTGGAAGTCCTCAAACTGTCCCGGCTCCGGTTCCTCGGAATACTGTTCGTTATTGGCTCCTATATAGAAAATAGTAACACATACTCACATAATATGCACATAAATGCAAATGATGCTATACCGTAAAAATAAAACTAAACTGATTCGTTTACGTCCCGGTGAACCCCGTTATCATCATCATTCACTATTTATTATTCCTGCGTCAGAATTCCATACTGTATTTATACCCGGTTACTATTCCAGTATTTATTTTGATAATACCCTTTCCTTATTTATTTTATAAGCCTGCACTTCTCAAAATAATTATTATTGACTAAATACATATTCCTAAAATACTATTGTGTCAAAGGACTTATTTCATTTATTCTCACAAATATAATTATATACCATGTATATACTTTTCTGCCGTATTTCCCAAAGTATATACTTATCATAAAATATTTTCTCAAATGCTATTGTATATATCTCTTCCTAAAAGTAATTATTATAATGTATTTCAAAGGTATTTATCATATAATATTTTCCGGTAAAACATTTACATCCTATATATCCTTAAGAAAGTTTATCACAATTTAATAATTATGTTATAATTATCATATGAAGGTAGTTATTCTCTTTTACCCCACAAAATTTTAACCATATACTACCCTTTTTATTATTTCCGAAAATTTGTATCTGTGATATGTTTTTATTTTATAATTCCAGAATTATATATACCTCTATTTTTATTTTTATTATCATTATTATTTTATTTTTTAAAAATTAATACGGACTGGGCCAAGGTCCAAGTCCAAAGTGCCTAACCCAATCCTAGCCCAACACCTAAAACCCAAGTCCAAACCCACTAACTATTAACAGCCCAGCCCACGACCCACACCTATTCCTAACTGGGTCTACCCGTGACCCGCATCATGACCCATCCGGGTCAAACTCCCCACGACGGATCTGCTCACCTCGGGGTTGACGGCGGCGGCGCGAGCAGGTGCAGACGATGGCGAGGGCGGCGTCGAGCAGAGCGGCGGTAGAGGCGAGGTGGAAGAGAACTCCGAGTCGTCGGCGACGGGTGCGAAGGGGAAGGCGAGCTCGGGTCGTCGCGTCGTCGGGTCGGCTTCGTCTGGGCAGTTCACGGCCGGCCTGACGCGATGGCGGTGGCGGGAGGAGGAGAAGAAGGAGGAGAGGATGGCGAGGGTGGGCGGCAGCGTCGTGCAGGTGGTGTTGGTGTCGGCTGCGTGATGGTGGTGGTAACTTGGTGGAGCTTGTGGTGGCGGTCGGCACGGTGGTGTGTCGTGTGTGTTTTGTGTTGTGTTTTTTTTTTATTATCTTTCTTTCCTCTTTTTTTATGTAAAACCAGTAAGGTTATGGTGTAAGACGTTGGACAGAATTTTTGTGCAGAGGGGAAAATGAGTTGTATGAAGGTATCTGGGTGTCTGGGTTTTGCTTGCAGAAGCAAAGCAAAGGTAAGTTTTTTTTAATTTTTGCAGCCAGAGGAAGGACACAAGCGTGGAAGCTGCAAAGAAGCTTCAAGGGAGGCTTCAGGCAGAAGAAAAGTGTGGTGTAAGGAAGAAGAAAGTAATTCCTTACTGGGGAAGGAGAAGACTGCCGGGTGGAGCTTCATGGTGAAGAGGAAGCTTCACATGGCAGGAGAAAAACGTGTGCAAGTGTGTTACACACACTTGAGCGGGTATCGTCCGGACCAGCAAATAACTAAAGTACCCTCAATACTTTATTTCTGGTCCGTTCTTTCGAGGTTAAACCCGTCTTTCCTCGAATTTCCTGGACCCGAAAAATACCAACTCTGGTCCGTAAAATCCGCAGAAAAATCTACAACATGGGGTAAGGGTCGGTTTCAGAATCCGATGCATAATTTACCCTGAAATAATTACCCAAGATTAATTTCATTAGGTAAATTACTGTACAAAGCTTTTACAGTCCCGGTAAAAACGTAAATTTTACCCGGGCTGTTACATATAAAATTCTAAATCTTAAAATACAAAACATTGAACCATAAGACTTTAAATTTTGGACCTAGTGGAGAAGGGTTGGGGTCCATTAAGCATCAACCAGGATTCAAGTCATGGTGATGTGAATGGAGCATGCACAGTTCGTAGAGTGCCCACCTTAACAGGTGACGATCGAAACCCGGAAGAGATTAGTCTCGTGTAGATGAGGATACTCTTCAAGTATCAAAAAAACACTCTAAATTTTATACTGTCAATTCAAAAAATTCAAAATACTAAAATCCTAAATCTTAAGACCCTAAAAACCTTAAATTGTAGAATTTTAAATTTTAAAATTGAATGGATCATCATCTCCATTAGGTTGACCGTTTGAACCTCTGATTGATCATCTCTCTCGATAGATGATAAGTGGGCATAGCAGGTATTATTTAGTACATAATGTCTCCTTTTTGGCCTAGCATTTATTCTAGATTCATCCATTTTTATAGTTTTCTTAGTTTAATTCTGCAGGCAAAGTTTTTACTAATTAAATCTTCTTTCAAGTGCTTTTTTATGCAAAATAACCTATTTCGTATGGATTTTGTAACAGCCCAGGTAAAAATTCCATTTTTACCGGGACTGTTTAAGTTAATTTACAGTAATTTACCGTTGATTTTTAATCTTGGGGTAATTAAATTATGGTAAATTGAGTACTGGATTCCGAAACCGAGCCTTGTCCCACGCTCGGGATTTTTCTGCGGATTTTACAGACCAAAGTTAGGATTTTTCCGGGTCCGGGAATCTTAGGAAAAGCCGGGTTTATTCTCGAATTAACGGACCAGAAATAAGATAAGTGGGTATACCGGATATTTTCTGGTCCAGGTGGGTCACACTTCACATGCAGCATAGTAACTGCATAATTGAAGTTCAATTATTCAGCCGCCAACTCCTATTAAGCCTGTGACTTATCAATGATTTTGCTGTCTATATAACTATTTTCTTCTGCCACCAAGCACACCACCATCACACCTTCATCTTCACCTGCAAACACCCACAAGCTATCTTCAAACTCACTTACCGTAGAAGAAAACCAAGCCAGGAAAGGAAAAAAAGAAAACAAAATAAACACACACCCTACACCCAAAACTACATCGTTTTGGCAAGGACCCCTCTCCTCTTCACTTTCCTTCTTCTTCCTTTCTTCCTCCTTCCTCCACACACCCACCCGAGACCACCCTTCACCGGCCACCACCACTATTCGCATCAACCACCACCACTTGCACCTCCGGCCGCCTTGCTCTCCTCTCCTTCCTCCTCTCTCTTCCCGTCATCGCCGAGCCGAGCTCCTCTCTGCTCTTACTCTTCTCCTCTTCGCCACGACCCAACGGCGACCCGAGGGGGGGCCGAACACCACCTGCAACTGCCGGCTGCAGCGACACCACGGCACGCCATCATCGTCGCGCTACCCTCCCTGCACTGCTGCCGTCCCGCGCTGCCTCACCGTCCGCCGCTTGCCCCAACGCGCCGCCACCTGTGAAGACGAGGTGAGCACGACCCGTTTGGCTGCTTCGTGGGTCGGGTTAACCCGCATACTAGGGACCGGGTTAGGGGACTTGGGCTGAGTGGATTGAGTGGGCTAAGACCGTGGGCTTGGGCGCGGGCCTATCCACACGGGCCTGGGTCTGCGCCTTGGTCTGCTTGGGTCTTGGTTCTGGGCTTGATGGTCTGGGCTTAGCTTGGGCCTTGGGCTGGGTTTGGACTTGGCCCAGCCCGATTTTAAAAAAAAAAGAAAAAGAAATAGGAAGAAAATGAAATCTGGGAAAGAGAAATAAAATGGAAGAAAATAAAAATGAGATGGGGAAAAATATATATTGGTATGGAAAATAAATATTTCGAGGAAATAATTTTAGAAAAATATTATACAGTATATGGAAAGAAAATAATAATTTGTAGAAATAATATTTTGGAAAGTACATACTTATGGAATAATTTTGGAAAGGGTATTATCAAGGTAATAAAATACCGGAATAGTACCCGGGTATAGGAAAAAGTATAGAAGGGTATTTTTGACATTTGAAATAAATGGTGAATGATGATAATAATGGAATCAATCCGGGAGAGTAACCGAGCCGAGTTTATATTTAATTTACGGTATACAGTATTAGCATGGCATTTGCATACCATCTTATGTGTGCATATTATTTGATTGACATAGGAGTTGATAACGAGCAATTTGCTGAGGGACCGGACTTGGAACTTGCCGGACAATTCCATAATTGAATATCGGCTAAGGTGAGGATGGATAACCCTTGTTATGTTGCCTGTAATACTTTGTGTGCTTTGTTGTTCGATTGAACTGCTGAATTGTTGATTGTTTGCTGAATAACTGTTGTGGATATTATTGTTGCCATTGGGCTGTGATTTTGATTCTGTGGATAGTATGCTGAGATTGATGTTGAGCTATTGACTGTGGAAATTGAGAAAAAGGAATTGGAATTGGAATTGATTTCAGATGTTGTTATAATTGTCATGTGGAAGTAGTGGTACGACCTGATGGTTTGAAAATTAATTTTGAGATGCTATGGTCGGTTACTTGGTTTGTTGGCTTGTTGTCTGTGGTTACGGTATACCAAATACCCAGTGGTTCGGATATGCCGAATATCCGTTTGGCTTGTTGCCTGTGGTTAGGGTATACCAAATACCCAGTGGCTCGGATATGCCGAATATCCGCAGTGGCTCGGATATGCCGAATATCCGCAGTGGCTCAGATATGCCGAATATCTGGTTGGCATGTTGTTGCCTAAGGTCGAGGTATACCGAATACCCAGTGGTTTGGATATACCAAATATCCGGGTTTTGAGATGTGGATTGATTTTTGACCTAGCATCCGGAATTAATTGGTAACCAGGTACGACCCTAGCTTGTCCAGTGACGGGGGCCCGGAAGATAAAATTGGTAATAATAATTAATATTCTTTTAGCCTTGGCTCAGTTATTGTGATATGCTATTGCTTGTCTGTGATTGTCTTTAAGTATTACGGTTGCTTGCTTATCACTGTTTATCCTTCGTCGGTGAGCACTTCGGGCTCACCCCTCGCCTGCGGGGTTTCATCCCGTAGGTTAAGTTGTTTCCGTAGTTCAGGTACGTCGTTCGATGGCTGCTGCTTTCTTCTCCACCTGACTCCAGATCCATACCACCGTTGCATGTGCATAAGTCTTCCGCTGCTATTCTATTGCTTATGATGCTGTACTACATTTCCGCTGCTGTGTGATATATATTGTTGTACTGCTGATTTCCTGTGATATGTATATTACTGTACTATCTGCTGCTGCTGAGAGCACTGTGTTTGGATTGAATAATGGTCCCCGAGTATGGGTGACAGTTGTATTGATAGTTGCTATTGTATAATATTTGCACGTAGTATTGTATGTTCTATCATTATTGTGTTACGGTAAATACCAGTCGGGGCGCTTCAGTTTGGTAGCGGAGCGGGCAGTAGGTCATTAGGGACATAACTGTGGTTGCTTGACTGTTGTTTGTGCATAAGATTTGACATGACATGATATGCATACATACATTCTCATATAGGTACGAATGGATCCGGTTGGAGGGAATCAGCATGCTGGAGTTCACCTGGATGACGACCAGGTATCGGTGGATCAACCGCAGCAAGTTGCGGGAGGTCCGGAACACCCTG
>JAKUCV010006151.1:60078-84649 GCA_028386065.3 Turnera subulata
AATACCGGAATAGTACCCGGGTATAGGAAAAAGTATAGAAGGGTATTTTTGACACTTGAAATAAATGGTGAATGATGATAATAATGGAATCAATCCGGGAGAGTAACCGAGCCGAGTTTATATTTAATTTACGGTATACAGTATTAGCATGGCATTTGCATACCATCTTATGTGTGCATATTATTTGATTGACATAGGAGTTGATAACGAGCAATTTGCTGAGGGACCGGACTTGGAACTTGCCGGACAATTCCATAATTGAATATCGGCTAAGGTGAGGATGGATAACCCTTGTTATATTGCCTGTAATACTTTGTGTGCTTTGTTGTTCGATTGAACTGCTGAATTGTTGATTGTTTGCTGAATAACTGTTGTGGATATTATTGTTGCCATTGGGCTGTGATTTTGATTCTGTGGATAGTATGCTGAGATTGATGTTGAGCTATTGACTGTGGAAATTGAGAAAAAGGAATTGGAATTGGAATTGATTTGAGATGTTGTTATAATTGTCATGTGGAAGTAGTGGTACGACCCGATGGTTTGAAGATTAATTTTGAGATGCTATGGTCGGTTACTTGGTTTGTTGGCTTGTTGTCTGTGGTTAGGGTATACCAAATACCCAGTGGCTCGGATATGCCGAATATCCATTTGGCTTGTTGCCTGTGGTTAGGGTATACCAAATACCCAGTGGCTCGGATATGCCGAATATCCGCAGTGGCTCGGATATGCCGAATATCCGCAGTGGCTCAGATATGCCGAATATCTGGTTGGCATGTTGTTGCTTGAGGTCGGGGTATACCGAATACACAGTGGTTTGGATATACCAAATATCCGGGTTTTGAGATGTGGATTGATTTTTGACCTAGCATCCGGAATTAATTGATAACCAGGTACGACCCTAGCTTGTCCAGTGACGGGGGCCCGGAAGATAAAATTGGTAATAATAATTAATATTCTTTTGGCCTTGGCTCAGTTATTGTGATATGCTATTGCTTGTCTGTGATTGTCTTTAAGTATTACGGTTGCTTGCATATCACTGTTTATCCTTCATCGGTGAGCACTTCGGACTCACCCCTCGCCTGCGGGGTTTCATCCCGTAGGTTAAGTTGTTTCCGTAGTTCAGGTACGTCGTTCGATGGCTGCTGCTTTCTTCTCCACCTGACTCCGGATCCATACCACCGTTGCATGTGCATAAGTCTTCCGCTGCTATTCTATTGCTTATGATGCTGTACTACATTTCCGCTGCTGTGTGATATATATTGCTGTACTGCTGATTTCCTGTGATATGTATATTACTGGTACTATCTGCTGCTGCTGAGAGCACTGTGTTTGGATTGAATAATGGTCCCCGAGTGTGGGTGACAGTTGTATTGATAGTTGCTATTGTATAATATTTGCACGTAGTACTGTCTGTTCTATCATTATGAATAGTTTCGGCACGTGTTTACTGTGTTACGGTAAATACGGGTAGGGGCGCTTCAGATTTCGAGCTCTTTATAGATTTCTGTAAGAACTGAAGCTGATTTGATGAAGATTTCCTATCGAAGAGTTGTCAACGTGTTACATGTATGCGACACGGTGACTCTGTAGTGTCCGCAAATCAGAGCCCATATTTTTGCGTCAATTAATTCTGAAGATTTTTGGGGAGTATATGACATGATATAAAATTTAAAGAGGATATTCTCAGCAAAGAAAGAGGGTTGCTGCATGTCAACTTGAGAAAATCCTACTTTTTAGTGATTTGGTGAATCATGCTATCTTTTAGAATTTATACTAGGGTTTTGCATGATATAAAAAAAAAAAAGCAAAGACAACAGTAAAGCCATCTTCTAGACACATGCCAAAAACAAAAGACAGGAGCTAGGGTTTCAACAGAAGCTTTTCTTCTTTTCTCTTTTATTTTATTCGGTTTGTATTCATGAATAATTTATCCATCATCTTCTTTTATTTTACTATGAACTAAAGTCTCTTTTCTAGATCATAAGGAATGTAGCTATTTGACTCTTTTTATGATTTAATTATTCCTCGACAGTTTATTTATTTAGTTTTCTTGATTGATTTATGTGTGCTTAATCAAAGATTAGAGACCGGCCATCTTTAGTCCTTGACTTAAGATTTAAACTAAGTACCGATTGAAGACGTTTTAATTCTGTAAAAACATAATTCTGGTATATCTTGTGACTCACGTATGCTATGCAAGATTATTTAACAATTTATCAAGTAATTCTTGGATGGCATGCTTATATGCATAGATACCAATGGTTGCATTACCTATGAATTCTCCAAGCTTTTGGACAACTTCTAAAATTACCTCTGCCTCTTTCCTGCAAGAAGAGATGACAAAATTGAAAAGACAATGTCTGTCGAAGATTGAGACTTTTTTCATTTTGGTTATTTGAATCAAGTAGATTTCTGTCAAAAACAAAATTTTGCCAAAAAGACAATGTCGTTTATTTATACTTACGTTTTTTCTTCAACAATTATCCCTTTCAGGCCTCCAATTTTTGCCAGGGCCTCTTTCCATTCAGTTATTTTATCCTCCTCAAGAGCCACTTGGTGTTTAGCAAAAGAATTAGCAAAACTCTTCCTTTGATGCCTGACATCAGATGGATCTACATGATGGAAAACCGGCAAAACATAATGTTGTTCTTCTTGAGAGTGACGCCCCATGATCATCACAAGTTCACTTAGGCACCATTTCGAGGAAGCATAATCCTGGGAGAGTACAACTACAGAAGATTTTGATTCTTGAATTGCTTGCGGTAGCTCCGATCCAATCTCCTTCCCGAATGCAATCCCTTCCTCGTCATAAAACACCACATGTCCTGCTCTAACCAACTCTCTATTGAGGTGATCAATGAAAGTATATCGTGTATCCGGACCTCTGAAACTCAAGAATATATCATAGGGGAGGCATGAAGGCGTCGTGGAAGATGAGGCTTCTTGTTCTTGCTCTGCTGGGTTGTTCTTTACCTTCCTCTGGTTGTGCTCCATGATGTAAAATGGACTACTGATATGGAAATATTCTTGTATCTATAAAGAAACCGAAGGACCAAAGACAATGGATACATTACAAAAATATAAATAAATAAAATAAAACCTGCGATAAAGAAATTTTTTGCCTTCATTTGAAAATGTTTATAGTGATTAAGCAAAGTCCAGATAGAAAACAAATGGTAAAAAGTTTGTTTGTATTCTTCTTCCGCTTCCTTTTTTGAGGATAAATTCCAATTAATTAAAGATCTCCACAGACATTTTTGTAATAGCCAGTGGTCAATATGTACCTCATCAATCTGATAAATTCTTAGCCTGTTCATCTTGTTGTATAGAAGTTTTAATTAATGGGTATTGGTGATGAGTGAAATTAACATGGTTGTGCTGTATTGATTTGGTAGATCCATCTTCTAAAACAGGCTAAGGATATAATGAAGACACAAATGGGCAGATAAACATAAGCAAGCTAGCTATATTGATCTCTGCAAATTCTCCTATTCTTCCAACATCATTCAGTAAATTATTTGGAGAAGAAGAGGAAATATATAAACAGATAAAATTACCTGGCCCAACAAAAACTTTGAGTTAATTGACCTAAGAGATAAAATCAGGATGCTAAAAAAATATTGCAGATGAAAGAAAACTACCTTGGACAGTATGCAAGGTGGGGAGGAGGTTCTCCCTCTGATTTCTACAGGCCTTAAAACATGTCACAATATCACCAGAAAAGAGAGTAATCATTCCTTTAAAATTGGACCAAATCGCCACAGGTCAGCTTTAGCTATATCTTGCAGCAGACATTAACAAGAGACCAATCAGTGATTCTGTGCATATATATAATTTGAAGAACAGGAAAACTAATCACAGAAAGATATGCGTATAAGTACCTGTGCTGTGTTCCTTCCCAAGACCCTCCTCGAAAGATCAGAGAAAAGGAAGAGAAGAGAGTGATAATAAAAAGACGAGTTGCGGCAAGTCAACATTGAACGAAGGATAGAAGAAAACCGTGTCGAAGAAATTTCAACAATCAGCAGAAACAAAAGGGCGTAATTAAGTCAGTTTCACAAATCACAAGCACAGAATGACCAAATACATAAACTAAACTATTGATATCTTCTAGTCAGTTTCTACTTATACTCCTTCAAAGTCTTTTTTTTTTTCTTGGGTCAAATTCATATTTCTAGTACGCGTTATCAAAATTATGTATGAAAGGCTAACCGTACATTGCAAGATTTATTTATTTTGACTATGGCCACAATTTATAGTGCTTTTGAAATTATTTTGAAAGAAAATATGCAAATATTGCTTGGCCTACCCATTTGTAGTATGATAAAAGATATGACTAGATAGTAAGAAGAATTGTGTTCCACGGGATTATGGCTGAGTCGTCAAAGGATGTGAAACAAGTTAGTGTGAGATATGACCATAAGGATTGATGTTATTTTTTAAGGTTACGGTAACATCTGAATTTCGAAGACGGAATTCTTTGAAGGAAGGGATGATGTGATATCCGAGGTACACCCTGGAGCTTAGAGAAGTACTTACAGGATGAGATCCGGGTGTAGCTTGTCCTCCAGGGATGTTCGTATTAGTCGGATCGTGTATTCGAGAATTTGTGGGTGACATTAATAGTGTTGGTGTACATGTTCGTATGAGTTTAGACTCGGTCACATGAGTTGGTGTCGGAATGAGGGTAATGGTGTGCATAGGCATGGCCTAGTGTGCACAAATAGATCTGTAGCGATGCGAAGGCACGGTTGGCCTAGTTTGGTGTACCGAGTACTCGATTTGTCTAATTGGCCAATAGATGATCGGTAACGATAGGAATGTGATTATTTGGTATAATATGTGCATTGGAGGCACAATTGGAAAAGGAAAATACCCGTTAGCCTGAGTTGGTGCGGAATGGTGCACAACGGGGGCACCGGTGTGCCCATCAGTGCACAATTGGGCCCAATGGTGCCCGAGTGCATGATTCACCAAACAAACCAATCAGAGTGAGCTATGTGACTTGGGAATAAGCTTTTGGTGGTCTTTAGTGTGCAAGCTAGTAAGTTGGGTGTCACGAGGCAATTGGTTAGAAAATAAGCACGAGAAGGCACTTGCTTGTGCAAGTTGCACCAAATGGGAAGAGGTGGCAAGTGGGCACTTACTGACCTACTTGCCTATGAATTAAGAGTGAAATCAACCATCTCTCACCCATTTGGTTCAAACTAAATTCGTGTAAGAGAGAGAGAGGAGAAGGAGAGGAAAAGAGGAGAGGAAGAGAGGTGAGGCTAGGGTAGTTCTGCTCTCAGACAGATTGACCCTTGCCCAATACAATAGTGATTCCGGCCAAATCACTGGTTGGAATTGAGTAAAACCAAAGCCCACATTTAGCAAGCATTCGTTACCTTCCATGGGATCTGATATTGTGATTTTTAAAGCCAAACTGAGAGAGTTATGTACTTTTAAAATAACACTGGTCTGCAACAAACCTGTTGCTTGACCCTGATTGAGTATAGGAACCATATATAGAGCTGTAGAGATTAGAATGGGCTTTATGGCTCTAGAAAGCTAAGATTTTCGGCTACGACTTTGATGTTGATTACCAGTCTGGTTCTGCCTGTAGGTGTCCTTGTTGCCTCGGTGAAGTTTATGCTAGTGCGGGGCAGATTGTACCCCAAGCAGATGTAAGGATGATTTACGTGATTGAATTATTGTTTATATGCTATGGTTACTCTAAAAAGGGGCTTCTCTACCTCATCATGGGCGTCCCTTGCCGGTGAAGATAGAAACCAAAAGATTTTCTCAAATTAGCCTGAGCTGGTGTTGCTTATGAAGCTTTCTTTGAGCACCATAATTCCCTCTTTTTTTTTTCTTCTTATTCTTCGTTGTTGTCCCGGTGTTGCTTATGAAGCTTTCTTTGAGCACCATAATTCGCTCTTTTTTTCTTCTTATTCTTCGTTGTTGTCGCCGCCATTGCAAGCGGACAACAATTTGTCACGGGATGGGCTCCAAAGGCACAGGGGAAGCCTATGAGCCCAGGATTTATGCAAGGTGGTTGGGCTTATCATTATTTAAATTTGAAATGGCCATTCAAATTTAAATATGATAAGTACTTGTTTGAATTTAAGTTAATTTGAACATAATTCAAATGGGATGGATAAATTATATAGGGTTTGAACTTTTCTGTGTAGCCTATAAATAGTACATGACATTGGAGGGGAAAAGTATGAGAGTGTATTATAGTCTTTATAATACACAAAGCTTCTATCAAATTCCTTTCTCTCTTCTCTTTTCTTTCTCTTCGTATTGGTTTTATTAGGTTGATCAGGCTGAGACTTGAACCGCACGGATATCTTCTGTAGCCTTAAACTCTGTGCCCGTGACAAATTTCTCTCCTCTGATTGCAGCTATCGCTCCTTGCCATATTAGTTTTCTTTTTCTTTTATTTTCTTTTAGAAAAAAATCCTATACTTTTATCAAGTGATTTTTTTGTTATTGTCTTGTTGATGGAGGATGGAATTGTCAATTGATGATTGTGAGTTTGTGAAGAGCTTTTTCTACCTATAGTTCCAATTGTTTTTCGGTTGTTCTTCTCCGAGTAAATTTAATTGATCAAAAAAATTAATTTTAATTATCATGGTTCTTTCTGCCGTGAATTATTAGCTTACAAAAAATTAATTCAATCTGGATCTTTTTTAAAAAAAAAAATGGGTCTTCTCACCGTGTATCAAATATATCAAAAAGTCCATAAAAAATTTCCTCCCGGGTGCATGGGAGCGGGTGAGAAGCCGAGTTGCAACCACATTTGACGTGTGGGTGTGAAACGACGTTGGTTTGAGCATCAAGCAACATTATAATTTCGGATCAGCACATATACAGTCCGAGACCTATGATTAACCTGTCCAAGAAAAAAGGTTCTAGGTAGATGATTGACACAAAATGTGAAGCTCGGGTACCTTTATTGTACAAAAAACCTAATAATAAATATTCATATTCAAAATTACTCGACTTTCGTTTTAAAAGAAAAGAATGTCCAGCTCTTTTTCTGCATCACATGAATGCTTACTGAACTACCAACGGAATTCCTAGCTATGTGAAGAAGATGTAAGTGTAACCCAATTATTGATTCGTTCCTTGTCCCACTTGCCATGCCAAATTGTCATTGTTATCTAAGTTTGTTTAAGAAATGCTTGTGATTGTGTTTTCATATAGGCTTAATACCTCATATCACCCTCCAATTTGGCATCAGTTTTGATTTTGGCCCATCAGTTATATTTCTCTCGATTTTAACTCTGAATTTGGCTTTCATCCAATAATTTGGTCCACCTGCTCATAGTTACCGGCTATGTTGATGACGTGTCAGTCTCAAGACACACGCCAAGCTTTTACAGGTTTGCTTAATATTGTGAGTCAATAGAAGATAATAAAAATAGAAAAAATAATGAAAAAGTAAGAAATAGACTCCACGGCAAGGACCAAAGACCACTTTTATCTCCAGCTCAAGCACGACGTGAGAGGCCAAAGGCCGTTCTGTCCCCTCGCCGTCTTCACGGATTTGGAGCCCGGCATTACAGACAGCGCCAGAACTGGTGCCTATGGCCAGTCCGCCTCGACAACTTCACTTTTTGGCTAGTCGTCGGTAACTACTGGGCCAACATACCTTTTTTTTTCCTTGATTTTTTCCAGCAACTTATCATTTGTTGGTACTTTTGGCCCATTGCTCAGGTTTATCGGAACTTGCAGATATTAACCGAAACTTTTTTTTGCTAATTTGTAGGCGAACGCTATCTGCCATGACACAAGCAGAAAATTGATTTGATGCAAACAGAAAACTAACTATTCACTTCGTTATCAAAATTGGTACAGTTTTGTTTTTCCATATTAGAAAAAAATATTAATTATTCGACGGATGGAAAACAACTAGTAAAATTTATTTATGCTCTTAGGCCCAGGTTGGCAAGCAACCATACCTGCACGCGCTTACTTTTTTTTATCTCAGTCCACTGGAAGTGGATAAATGCTAATTGGTGTACTATCTACATGTTAATGAAAAATGTGCTAGTTTATCCTAAAAAGGAAGAAGAAAACAAATAGTGAATTCCATCAAGATGGCATCCTCATCTTGCTTTGCCTGCGTGGTGACGATAGGCTACCTGATCTCTAGTATCTTCATCTTATCCTGAAGATAAAATTATATTATAACTGCACAAAATTAGGAGATAATATACGAATCAAAATTAGTATTGGATTTATTAAACTGAAATTTTTGTTTAGTATGTGTCCTAACTATGATGTTGTTCGCAATCGCAAGGAAGCAAAAAACTCAGACCGCTTGTACGATATGTTAAATCTTCACCTATTAAGAAACAATCTTTTTCATTTTATTGTTATTAAGCACTATTAAGCAAACCTTTAAAAGCTTGACCTGTGTCTTGAGACTGACACGTCATTGATGTAGTTGGTAACTATGAGCAGGTGGGCTAAATTAATTGGTGAAACCCAAATTCAGGATTAAAATCGAGAGAAACATAACTGATGGGCTAAAATCAAAACTGATGCCAAATTGGAGGGTGGTATGATGTATTAAGCCTTTCATATATATTCATGAATTAATGCCAAAGAGAATACCTTCAAGTAGGCAGATAGCCTTTAAAAAAAAAAAAAAACCATTCGTCTCCCAAATAATTTTTTTTTTGGTAATGGAAGATGATAAAAAAAGCTTAGCATTCAATGGCTGACCCTTTATAAATTTGCTCCAACGACTTGTTGCTCTTTCAATGTTTAAGAATTCTTAGTTTATCTATTCTCCTTTGTCTTCTTGTCAAATTATTCTGTCCCTCCATGCCTTTATCTTAGAAAACCCAATCTTTGTTTTCCACTTCTGTGTGGGGGAAGAAAGTTCAAACTATTATAACCGTTCCCGCCAACTACGCGTTTTTGAAGAGCAGTGAAGAGCAATAGTTAATTGCAAGGTTTTGAAAACCGGACCGGGCATTGAACCGGCAAAGGGGATGTTCAAAAAAAACCGGGGTTCAACCGTTTTATTGAAATATGTTAATTTTTAAAAAAATAGTCAAGATATGTTCATTATAATAATTTTATGGTCAAAATTAAAGCTATTCACAATATATAATAACATTTATGTAAAGATAACACTAGTTTATGTAGTTTAGTTGGTTAAGGACACTAATTATAATAAAAATATCAAAGGTTCAATTCCTATCTTCATCATTTTTAAAAAATTTAAAAATAAAATAGAGGTTCAACCGCTAAAAACCGTGAGAGGTTCACCCGGTTCGTCAAAAACCGGCGAATTCCCTCTTTTTCTCTTTTCATTTTTCATTCTCGATTGCTGCCGTTGTCGCCCCCATTGCAAGGGGGACAACAATTTCCCCTCTCATGCCGCTCCTTGCCTTATTAGTTTTCTTTTCTTGTATTTCCTTTTAGAAAACTCTATACTTTTATCAAGTGGTTTTTTTGGTTATTGTCCTGTTGATGGAGGAAGGAATTGTCTGAGTGATGATTGTGAGTCTGTGAAGAGCTTTTTCTACTTGTAGTTCTAATTATATATATATATATATATATATATATATATATATATATATATATATATATTTTGTCGAGGTTCTAATTGTATTTTGGTTGTTCTTCTCCGAGTAAATATATCAAAAACTTCATAAAAGTTTTCCTCCCAAGTGGGGAATAGGGGAATATTTCGGGCAATTTAATCCTTCGGTTGAAGGGGGTGAGAAGTCGAGTCAAACCCACGTTTGACATGTAGATATTAAACAACGTTGTTTTGAGCATGGGCACCATTCTAATTTCGGGTCAGCACATATCCAGCGCGAAATCCATGTTTGACCTGACAAAGAAAAAATTATAGGTAGACGATTGACACAAAATGTGGAGTTCGGGTACCTCAATTGTACCAAAAACTTTCGTTTTAAAAGAAAAGAATGTCCAGCTCTGCATCACGTGAATGCTTACTGAACTGCCAATGGAATTCCTAGCTATGTGAAGAAGATGTAAGTGTAACCCAATTATTGATTTGGAAGTAGTTTAATCCTTTTTTTTTTTTTCAGATTCGTCCCTCGTCCCACTTGCCATGCCAATTGTCATTGTTAGCTAAGTTTGGTTTAAGAAATGCTTGTGATTGTGTTTTCATGTATATTCATGAATTAATGCCAAAGAGAATACCTTCAGGTAGGCAGATAGCCTTAAAAAAAACCGTTCATCACCCTAATTTTTTTTTTTTTTGTAATGGAAGATGATTAAAAAAGCGTAGCATGTAATGGTTATCAACTATTATCACCACAAGCAAGCAGTGGATCATCTTCATTCTTCAAATAAATATAACAAACATTATTTATTTCAGTTCACTCAAGAGGCAGCAATAATAGCTGCTCAAAGCAAAGATTAAAACACTACAAATGTCCACCCTATTTTTTTTTGATTGAAAGTAGTCATTGTATTAATGCATCAAACACGGACTGAGTCCATATACAAAAGGTCCCGTATGAAGGAAGGTGGGACTTGCATCCAGGAATTAAAACCTGAGAATAGGTTCGATGCCCTAGCTAATTTGTGCGCTACTCTATTACATTGTCTATGAGAGTAGTTACAAAAGAAACTCCCTAGGTGTGAGGATAACAGTTTAATATCCGTTGAAATAGAGCTAAAATAAGAGAGATCTTCAGAGTCAGTAGGATCTGCTTGAAGGCTTTTTATCACAAGTAAAGCGTCAGATTCTACCATGATGTTCCAAAAACCATTCTTCAATGCTAAAAGGATTCCTTCTTTGATGCCAAGAGCTTCAAGCATCATAGGATCAGTGATACCCTGGTATTGCTTCGTGAAAGCTGCCACAAAATGGCCATGGTGGTTTCTGAAAACACCACTTACACCACCCAAATTGTGTTCTTTGAAGACAGCAGCATCAGTGTTCAGTTTAAGATATGGTTCTTCTGGCGGTAACCAATGAGTGGGGTCACGCGGCTGTAATGGTTGGCTTGGTGTTGGTGACTGCTGTTTTGTGATTCTCATGAATTCAGCATGAGCATTGGCAGCCCTCTCCATAGTCATCCGCGGTGGCTCAATCTCTTCTCCCAACCTGCTTTTATTACGACCTCTCCAAATGGCCCATGCAATGTAAATTGAAAGGCTCCCCTTCAAAGAGTCAGCTGTACTTAGTATATGAAAAATCCATTCTTTCCCTGTCTTAATAATGCGTCTGTGTTGGTTACTCCACTCCCCCCAAGAGGAGTATTTCCATACTTGTTGGGCCTCTCTGCAGAACAAGAGTGCATGGGTTGTATTCTCTTCTTCTAAGCCGCACCTGTGGCATGTTGCGTCATCAATAATACCTCGCCTCTTGAGACCTGTTTTAACCTGCAAGCAGTTGTTAGATAAACGCCAAGCAAAAACTTTTAAGTTATTTTGGATAGGTAACCCCCATAATTTTTTCCAAAAGTAGCTTTCCCCGCCGTTGGATGCTGAAGTTGCAGGTTGGCCGAGGTTTACTTGCAGCTTGAATTTTAGATCCCAAAAGTAGGCACTTTTTACCGTGAAGGCTCCCTTTTTGTTAAAAAACCACATCCATCCATCCCTTTGGTTCATACAACACAGTGGAATACTTCTGATCAGCTCCACATCCATATCCCAAAAATGCTCCTTAACTCTCTGCCAGTCCCAACCTAAGCCATGGGGTTTCAAGAAAAAACTTAAAGGTGTATCAGGATCAATGGGTTTTTTCCAACATACAGGTTTGAAACTCCATGGCCTTGGCAACCACGGGTGGTTAACTGCTGAAGTCTCCTCTCCATTGCCAACTCTTCGGATGAGGCCTCTCTCCAAAGTTACTCTTCCTTTTAAAATACTTCGCCATGTAAAAGAGGGGTTACTCCCCACAGTAGCTGAAAGGAAGTCATTTTTTGGAAAATATTTGGCTTTTAGGACCCTCGAACACAAAGAGTTTGGGTTTTGTAGCAATCTCCATGCTTGTTTCGCAAGCATTGCTCTGTTGAAACATTTAAGGTCCCGAAAACCAAGGCCTCCTTCATTTTTAGGCATACACAGTTTATCCCAACTAGCCCAGTGAACTTTCTTCTCTTTGGCATTACTACCCCACCAAAAATTTGCCACCATAGAGCTGAGGTCATGACACAAGGTTTCTGGCAAATCAAACACATTCATGGCATATGTGGGGGCTGATTGTGCAACAGCTTTTATTAAAATCTCTTTCCCTGCCTTGGAAAGTAAAGATCCCTTCCAACCCTGTAGCTTGGACCATACTCTTTCCCTTACATCCTTGAAAGTGGCCACCTTTGATTTCCCAACTAAAGTAGGCAAGCCAAGGTATTTTTGGAACCGCATGTCAGAGTGCACCCCAAGAATAGCCTTAATGCCCTCCTGCAGCTCCATTGCACAATTTGGGCTGAATTCAATAGAGGATTTGTGGAAGTTAATCTTCTGTCCAGACAGTTCTTCATACTTTTTTAAAACTGCAGCAATTCCTCTCGCACTCTGGATGGTAGCTTTAGCAAATATGAGGCAATCATCCGCAAACATTAAATTTGTTAGAGTAGGACTCCCTGAACAGATCTTCATCCCTTGTAACTCTCCTCTATTTGCTGCATTGTTAATCAACATATTTAAGCCCTCTGTACATAGGAGGAAAAGGTAAGGGGATAAAGGATCCCCTTGCCTAAGTCCTCTTGTAGGGATAATGTTGCCCACTAAATCATCATTCAGCTTTACTGAAAAAGATGTCGTCTTAACACACTTCATAACCATATCAATCCAATCATTAGGAAACCCCATCTCAGCTTGTACTCTCTCCAAGAAGCTCCACTCAATACGATCGTAAGCCTTCGACATGTCCAGCTTGAGCATAAAACATCCCTCCTTAGTCTTTCTTTTGTTCTTAAGCGCATGCATGGCCTCATAGGCAACAAGGATGTTGTCAGAAATTAAGCGCCCAGGAACAAAGGCACTTTGGGTTTCAGAGATGATGCTTGGTAATAGAGGCCGTAGCCTATTTGCAATGGTTTTAGAAATTATTTTGTAAAACACATTGCATAAGGCAATCGGCCTATATTCAGTGATGCTTTCAGGTTTCCTGGTCTTTGGGATCAACACCAGAGTTGTACTATTCAATTCAGGGTGTAGTGGTTCCCCATTAAGAACACCTAAAGCTGCTTTAGTGATATCATCACCCACCACGCTCCAATAATGCTGAAAGAAAAGAGGTGACACCCCATCAGGCCCAGGTGACTTCCACGGATTCATCTCGAAAAGAGCTTGTTTAATTTCCTCAGCTCGAAAAGGTAAGGCTAAGACTGCCTTTTGATCCACTGTCAATCTCCCATTCAAGCCATCTAAATCCCAAACAGTGTCGAAGTTGATCTCCGATGTAAAAAGCTTTTGGAAGTAGTCACAAACAATCCTCTCCAAAGAATCCGTGTCAGATTGTGGGATCCCCTGATCATCCTTCAACTCTCTAATCTTATTTTTTACCCTTCTCATGTTAGCTTTTTGATGGAAAAAAGCTGTATTTCTATCTCCTTTCTTGAGCCATTGGACCTTTCCTCTCTGTTTCCAAATTGATTCCTCAATCTCCAAGAGTCTGCTAATTTCCTTCTCAATGACTTTGATCGCATCCAAATTTGTTCTTGTGGGTCTTTTTGATTTGAAACTTCCAAGTTGCTGCCTCAACTGTTGAATTTCCTTTGGAATATGACCAAATGACTCACAACTCCACCTACGTAGTTCACTGGTGGTACGTCGTATTTTCTCCATGACATCCACACAAGTTGGGTCTATGCTACCATCTTCCCAGGCACCTTTGATTATAGCTTCACATTCTGTTTCTTCACACCAAAAATTTTCAAAGTAGAAAGGCTTAGCGCCTCTCCCATGCCTCCTTCTGTTTCTTCGCAGTAAGAGATCAAGGCGAATTGGGCAATGATCAGAAACCTCTGAAGTGAGATGTCTAAGCAATCCAAAAGGGAAGAGATTAGACCATGAAGGAGTTGCCACTGCTCTATCCAGTCTGCATTGTATGTTATCCTCCTCTTCTCTATTGTTATTCCATGTGAACCGGTAACCTCTGTACCCCAGGTCTCTAAGGTTGCAAAAATCAAGGGCCTCTCTAAAGTTTCGCATGAGGCGTTCAGGTTTTTGGTTGCCCCCCTGTTTCTCTGACCCTTTAGTGATCTCATTGAAATCACCTATACAGACCCATGGGAGAGATGATCTGTCCTTTAAAGATTTCAAGAGTTGCCAAGTTATCCATCTGTCATTCTCATCTGGTTCTCCATAAAATCCTGTAAGTCTCCACTTTTGATTGCCACACTCGTCAACTTCCACATCAATATGGTTTTTTGAAAAAGAAAGAAGCTCTACCACTACCTCTTGTTTCCACAGCATGGCTAAACCTCCACTCCTCTCCACTGAGCTTACACTAATAATATTGTCCATACCCACAACACGTCTAATACTTTCCATCTCCTGACTTTTCACGTCTAATGTCCACCCTATTTGCCACAGCCAAAATTTGAAGCAAAACTGTAGCAAAACGCGTTTTGCCACAGGTCTGACACGGAAATGCTACGAGCTGTTTCCGTAGAAAAAAAGTCCGTAGCAAATGAGTTTTGTGTGGCCCTGCCGTGGCTAATATTTTGCCACAGCCAAAAAACCGACACAAATCTGTCTCAAAATATGAGAGGGGCCTACTTAAACATCTGAAGCAAGTCCGAAGACTTACTGTGGCAAAACTTGGCATAAAAATTTAAAAAAAAAAACTGACCATTTCAATATTTTAGCAAATCCAAATACTGCAATTAAACTAATAATTCAATTAAATCTTAATATATAATATCATAAATAATCCTGAATTTACTTTATATTGCTGATAAGGAAAAACAGCGTTTGAGAGTGAAAAAAATTTATTGAATATTGTATGCATCCAAATTACAAATCCACAAACTGGAAAACTAAACTTCAACAATTGATATTTGACAATGTAGTTACAAAATTTTTTAACTCCTAAAACATTCACAAAAGAATTATCACGGTTCTGGAATGCTATGCCGGACTCCGATATCACTCATCCAACCCAGAAACAAACAGCCACGAGCAATCTGCCAAATACCAAACCAGTGACCGAGCAATCTGCCAAATACCAAACTAGTGACCGAGTAATCTGCCAAACAACAAACCAATTCAAAATTCCAACATTAAAAAGTACAACAGATTCAACTCAATATATGAACCAATCACAGATCCACACTCTCCAGTGGCAGATCTAACCCCAAACCCACATGAAACCCACAACAATCGAATCAAATAAACCAAACAACATAAAAACAGTAAGAAGACGGGTCCTTACCATTTATTCACGGTCAGAGCCAAGGTCGGCGAGCTTGCAGGGAAGGCGGAGGAGAACTCCAAGGTTACCGTGGACACTATTGGAAGTCGTACCTCGACCCCCTGCCTTTGGTTCAAGGGCCGTCCGCCGTAGTCTCCTCGTTGTCACCATTACCAAAACCCGTCCCTGCTTCCCCTGCCTCGCGATTCGGCTCAGTCATGCTTCAGGCAAGGCGCACGAGGGCCTAGTTGGGAAGAAAAAAAGGTAGTGGTGGCGGTTTGTGGTACAGGCGGCGGCTAGGATTGGGAAGAAAGGGTCTCATGGTGAAGAAAACAAAGAGAGAGGAATAAGTGAGAGGGCTCAGACGGAAGACAGATAGGAAGGGAAAATGAGGAGGAGGAAGAGGTTAAGGATGCGTTTTATACCACGGTGCAAACCCTAGGGTTTTCTAACACCCAAAACGACGCGTTTAGAGATTTCAGCCAAAAATTGATTTTAATTAAATACTAAAAACCAAAATAATGTCTCAAAAAAATTCATTATACAGAAAGATTGTTATTAATTTTTTCACCCCGGAGTCATTTATAAATATTTTATATTTTTACACAATTATTATATTCTTTCGTTTATTTAGTTAAGATCTCCCTTTTATAATGATCTTTTAATTTATATTTTTTCCTTTTCACTATACATATTTCTTATCAAACTTCGTATAGATTTTTTTATTCCTACTCTCTTTTTCTCTCACTTGTAAATTTTATTTATTTTAATTTTTAAAATATAACTACTCTTGTTTCCTAATTTTAAAAATTTACACTTTTAAATATTCTATTATTTTATATTTAAAATATCTATTATATATTATCTAAAATAGACATATTCTAAATTATTTTATTTATTTACTTTTATGAGTACCTTTAATTTGATAGCTTACACAAATAATTTTTTATTTAAAATCTCATGTTAACTCTCTACATTGCTAAAATTTGTTTAATTAAATAGGGTAGAAGTTGGATAGTATCTATTCATAGGATCCAATTAGTAATTAGTATCTATGGCTATGGTCTATGGGTCACCAATATAAAAATAAATAACACTAAAAAAACAATATACCTTACTGGAAACAATGTATTTTATAATCCTATAGTTGTTACTTTGATACTTAATTTAATCAAAACCATATACCTTTCGTGACTAACTTGTTAAACTTATAAACTCCTATATATTTATTTCTTCAATATTTTACATTTTTTTGTAAGAAATAACAATAATTATTGTCTACAAGACACCACCTAATTTCTTCTAATTAGTATCTAAATAATGACAAGAATTAATAATTAATTAATGCCTTAATTTATTAATGTAAGTAAAATAAATAAAAATAATAAAACAATCAAACATGACTTTTGACAATATCATAATACAATATATAATACAATTCATGGAAAAGGAAAATACAATGATAACAAATGAGATATATGACAACCTGAAAAATAAATTGGGAAGCTATATATATTGAAAACAATGTTGTGGGGATGTTAGGTAATATAACTTAATTAATAGTTGTAATAAGCCTTGATAAAAAGAAAATTCCTTACGTACCCATTTTTCCAAATATAAAAAGGCTCTAAGCATACAAAGAAAGTCTCAATGTTTAAGAAAAAATGATAAAAATAATCATATATTTATTACTTAAGTTTTGATTGCTCATTAGTGCTATTGAGTTATATTATACATTGTTATTTTATTATTTAATAATTTTTATTAAATCTCTTTTATAAAGATGTCTAGTTTACCATCAAAATAAATATAATTCCAATTTTCTAATTACCATCATTATTTTTATTATTGATTTCTTCTCAAATATAAATGCTACTTCAATTTGTAAAGAAAAAGAGAAACCATTAAGAACTAGTTCAGTACCCGTGGATTTCACTGGCTTGGTTAGTATTTTTTTAATAAAATATATTTTCTTATAAATTTTAAATTTTTTTAAATTATTGTATGGTTTAAAATTTTTTTAACAGTATACGCATTAAACTTGCTGCTCAACCAATCTGTAAGAAAAAAAGAATTGAAACTAATGGCCATATAAAATATTAAGTGAGGTCCTCTTTTTCCAATTGCATACCTGTATTAATTTATTCAATTTTCAGGTCAAATTTATATTTATATATCATCAATTTAATATTTTCTGATTTAGAATTATTTAAATTTAATTAATATTCTAAAATCAAGCACGCTAATGGCCGTATAAAATATTAAGTGGTATATTTGTTAAAATTTTGAACTTAAAAATCTAATACTAAAATATAAAATATAAAATATTAAATGCTAATATTATGTTAAAAAAATGAATAGAAATATAGGAAATAAAATTCTTAAAACTAATACTACCCGTGGATTACACGGACATGGTTAGTTTTTTAAAAGTATACACTTAAAACTTATTTAGGAAAAAACTTGGTTAGTATAAATTTTAAATATTTTTCAATAACATTTTTAATAAGTATACTATTTTTCTAAAACATATTGTTTTTTAAATTTGTATGACGTTTCTTAAAAAATAAATTATTCATTCTTTAAGCCCATATTTCCGAAATTTTTCTCCACAAACACAACAACTGAATAATTTTTTGTATTCACTTTTAGTGGGTAACAATTTTTTGCTACTAATGTTCTATATTAATTTATGTTATAAAATAATTTTTTTGTTTTTTTAATATAAATAGATTATATTTTTTTGAAACACTTTATTTTCTAAAAATTTTTTATTCTTATTGATTCTCTTTTTTTTGGGTTTTTTGTCCACTAATATATTAATTATTTTTATGCATCATCCTTCCTCTTTGTTTTTTTTAGAATTTTTTTCAAGTTTAATTCTTTTTTTATAAAAATATTTCTTATAATTAAACTTTTTGTTTCTATATATATATTTTTTGTGTTGTTCTATTTTTTCCCATTAATATAAATAAATCAGATTTAGTTTTTAAAAAAACACAATGCAAAAAAAGTAAATTATATATAATCCAAAAAAAAGAAAACTAACACAATAGCCTTTAAAAAAATGAAAATAGTAAACCAATTAGGGTAACTAAAAAAACACAAACAATGCCAAAAAAATAAAAGCAAAAAAAATTAATTTCAAATTTTTTTAATTACTAAAAATTTAGGTGGCATGAAATATTTTTTATTTTAATACTTACACTACTTAATATTTAATATTTAATATCAAATAAAATCTCATATATTACCACAATTTTGTTTTTGAAAATATTCAATGAAATTTTAAAAAAACAATGCCAAAGAATAGAAATATAACATAATATTCTGGGAAAAAACTAACACAATATATAACAAACAGGAAAATAATATTTATTTCAAGAAAATTGACAAAAATTAAAGTAATGCGATGTAAAAGAAAAAATCAAAAAAAATAAATTCAGGAAAATTAAAAAAACCAACATAATACCAAAAAATTGGAAAATAATATATAATACTGGAAAAAAACAAATGTAATGGAAGGGGAAAAAATATATATTGTAAATGAGGAAAAAAACAAATAAAATACAAACAAAAAATATAAAATTGTAAATAATAAATATTGCCGTGGTAAAGGAAATATAAATTGTAAAAAGACTAATACAATGTAAAGGAAATATAATAAAAATAAAAGAAAATAAAAAATTCAATGGAAATTAATATTGCCGTCATTTTTTTATATAAATTTCGTGAAAATTAAATAATAATGGAAAAGTAAAAACAAATAAGTATACCTTTGAATCAATTAGAACCAAATCTAAACTGATAAGAAGATTTTGTAATTTGGTATTCAAAGACTCCCACATCCTTGACTCCCACATCCTTCAATTAGTTTTATAGTGTTTGAAGAAAAAATTTCATTATATAATAAGATAATTGAGAAATTGAATGAGAAATCTCTTATTTCTATCTTAACCAAAAATTTCATGGTACACAATATTTTTCATGATATTTTTTTCAGTACATTCATTATCATCCACCAATATGAATGGGATATTTTTTTTCGGATATGCTTATATCATAACTCAATTACTGAAATCAGGTTGGTTGTTCTACCCAGGACCATTTGGCATGATGAGGATTAGGCCATGTGGTAATGGCAGGCATGTGAACATTGAAATTTTGGGTTGGCCAATTTTTGAATGACGATAATGACAGCAACACAACCTTCAAGGGGGCCTGATGTTTCTGTTATCATACATCCTTAAGAGCTGGAATTTTCGTACAAATTTTTGAATACTCAATAGAGAACAAAACATTAGTCACCTCATATCCCATGTAAACAGAAACTAAATTAAATCTAGCAATTTGAACTACCACTTCATTTTGCATACAAATGCCAAATAAATGCATCATTACCATAATAGGTAAAAACAATTCTCCTAACCATCAAGATGAATAATTTTTTGTTTTTTGTTTTTCATATCATTTTGTAATGGATTTGATTCTTCTCGAACTGAAATTGTAGAGCATGTCTCTTTGTCTCAACCTTCTTGGCAATTTTTATTTGTATTGAATCCCTCCTCTTGTTTCACTTGATGTACCTATTTAGAAATTGAGAGAAGAATTAATAATTTAATTTACGAATAAAAAACTAACAATTAATTTTTAATAACACCAAAAAAAACTTACAATGGTATTGTCTGGTAAAGAGATATTAGTGGTTGAAAAGTATTCCCATTTGTAATTGATGTTGTAGGATGTTATTTTTAATTGGAAAACAGCTTCTTGACCAATGAGCATCTGAATTTCAAATGAAATTTCAATATTGTCTCCACTATTACGTTCTAGTAGCTCAAATGCAGATATGTTTATAAGTTTTTCCACTTCTTTGTCAAATAAAGTTAAGGAAACTTGTCCAAAACTGTCTTCAACAATAATCTCAACTTTATATCTGCAGAGAATAAAGAATAGAATATTAAAATACTTTAGGTTAATGAGAATTATAAACTATGTAGAATTAATATATTACAAAGAAAACTGAACTAACCTGATAGAAGGTAATTCACACTTAGAATTACAACTCGAGCAGGACTTTGATGGATCATCTCTATCTATTTTCTTCCAACAGTTTTGACATGCAAAGTAGCACCAACCAAACCTATTCTGTACTTCTTTGATCTTTGCATGTAATGTAACCTTAAGATCTTCAACGTCTATTGGCTCATTTGCCATCTCTTGAATTTGTTTTGTAGTCTTTCTGTTTTCTAGCATCTGTTCTTGAAAGGAAACATATTTGTGTGCTTCAACTTGTGTAATTGGAACATCGCCACTTGAAGATCCCAAACTGCAATTTATTATAGTTAATGTATGATTAAAATAATAAATTTTAAATTAAGTGAATATTCAAACCTTTCTAATTTCTGTTTCACTTCTGGTATATCCAAATTAATATAGAATTTCGTGGCATTAGTTGATGATAAAGTATAGGACCCTGCATTCAAAAAATTAATAGGTAAAAAATATAAGTGGAAAAATAGTTTAAAAGAATTTATTCTTAAAGAAAAAATTAAAAAGAGAAACATACTCTGAAACATTTTGCACAATAAAGATGTAAAAATCACAACATAAGGACCAGTTTCATCATTTAAGAATTTCTCAGAAAACATTTCTGCTTGAACTCCCCACAAAGTAACTTGATACTTATCATTCCTGAAATGTGATTAACAAAAAAAATGTTTAAAATAATATTTAAAAGAAAATGAAGTCAAAGAAAATGACAAACTATCTTACTCTGAAATTATGATTTCAGCGGAACGCTTCTTTAGTGTTCCATTGGTTGATGCTATTAATTCCAAAGAACCGAGAGAGACCAATATACCAACAACATCTTAATAAAAAATGGAAGGAAAAAATTAGAGCCAAATAAAATTTTAGAAATGAATAGTTAAAAAAAAAGATACAATCAAACCTGATAAGTAAAGAGTCTTGTTGCATCTTTCTATAATTATATTTTGGTCAACAAAATCAAACAAATGCATAGGGATATTTGTTATTTCCCCTTTTACTTGTTCAATTTTTGTTCGCCCAAAAAACTGAAGTTTATATTGGTGCTTTACAGGCCGGTATTGGTTGGTTTCTTTGACCACCTTGAAATTTGTGATTTTGTAAACCAATCCTTCACGCAATTTGGACCGAAAATGTTGTATAAAGATTTTCTTTATTACAGCATGTATCATTGAACCCTGGAAACACAAAAAAATGAAAAAGAAAAAAGAAACAGAGAAAAATGTTATAAAAAATATTAATATAAATAAATCAGATTTATTTTTTAAAAAAACACAATGCAAAAAAAAGTAAATTAATTTTTAAGTGGCATGTAATATTTTTTATTTTAATACTTACACTACTTAATATTCAATTTTTAATATCAAATAAAATCTCATGTATTCTAGAAAAATTAGAAAACTATCACAATGGAAGGAAAAAATATATTATAAACCTAAAAAAAACACAATGCCAAAAAAATAAAGTAGGAAAATAATGAACAAATCTGGAATATTTAAAAAACAAACACAATGCCAAAAAATTAAAGCATGAACGTAATAAATAATTATGGTAAATTTGTAACACAAAAACAATAAAATGAAAAAAAAAGAGAAAATATTATATTATTCTGAAAAAAACAAATGCAACGATAAGTAATATTACCACGATTTTGTTTTTGAAAATATTCAACAAAATTAAAAAAAACAATGCCAAAGAATAGAAATATAAAATAATATTCTGGGAAAAAACTAACACAATGTATAACAAACAGGAAAATAATATTTAATTCAAGAAAATTGAAAAAAAATTAAACTAATGCAATGTAAAAGAAAAAGCAAAAAATTTAAATTCAGGAAAATTAAAAAAACCAACATAATACAAAAAAATTGGAAAATAATATATAATACTGGAAATAAACAAATGTAATGGAAGGGGCATGTAATATTTTATATTTTAGTACTTACACTACTTAATATTTAATTTTTAATATCAAATAAATTCTCATATATTCTAGAAAAATTAGAAAACTATCACAATGGAAGGAAAAAGTATATTATAAACCTGAAAAAAACACAATGCCAAAAAAATAAAGTAGGAAAATAATGAACAAATCTGCAATATTTAAAAAACAAACACAATGCCAAAAAAATTAAAGCATGAAAGTAATAAATAATTATGGTAAATTTGTAACACAAAAACAATAAAATGAAAAAAAAGAGAAAATATTATATTATTCTGAAAAAAACAAATGCAACGATAGGCAATATTACCACGATTTTATTTTTGAAAATATTCAACAAAATTAAAAAAAAAACAATGCCAAAGAATAGAAATATAAAATAATATTCTGGGAAAAAACTTACACAATGTATAACAAACAAGAAAATAATATTTAATTCAAGAAAATTGAAAAAAATTAAATTAATGAATGTAAAAAAAAAGAAAAAAAATTAAATTTAGGAAAATTAAAAAAACCAACATAATACCAAAAAGTTGGAAAATAATATATAATACTGGAAATAAACAAATGTAATGGAAGGGGCATGTAATATTTTATATTTTAATACTTACACTACTTAATATTTAATTTTTAATATCAAATAAAATCTCATATATTCTAGAAAAATTAGAAAACTATCACAATGGAAGGAAAAAATATATTATAAACCTGAAAAAAAACAATGCCAAAAAATAAAGTAGGAAAATAATGAACAAATCTGGAATATTTAAAAAACAAACACAATGCCAAAAAAATTAAAGCATGAAAGTAATAAATAATTATGTAAAATTTGTAACACAAAAACAATAAAATGAAAAAAAAGAAAATATTATATTATTCTGAAAAAAAAAAAGCAAAACACGATTTTGTTTTTGAAAATATTCAAAAAAAAATTTAAAAAAATGCCAAAGAATAGAAATATAACATAATATTCTGGGAAAAAACTAACACAATGTATAACAAACAGGAAAATAATATTTAATTCAAGAAAATTAACAAAAATTAAACTAATGCAACGTAAAAGAAAAAGCAAAAAAAAATTCAAGAAAATTAAAAAAACCAACATAATACTAAAAAATTGGAAAATAATATATAATACTGGAAAAAAATAGATGTGATGGAAGGGGAAAAATATATATTATAAATGTGGAAAAAAACAAATAAAATACAAACAAAAAATATAAAATTGTAAATAATACTGGAAAATTTAAAAAGACTAATACAATGTAAAGGAAATATAATAAAAATAAAAGAAAATAAAAAAATCCAATGGAAATTATTATTGCCGTCAATTTTTTTATAAAAATTTCGTGAAAATTAAATAATATTGGAAGTAATAAAAACAAATAAGCATACCTTTGAATCAATTAGAACCAAATCTAAACTGATAAAAAGATTTTGTAATTTGGTGTTCAAAGACTCCCACATCCTTGAAACCCTAACTTGAATTATCCATGAATCCTTGTCAGGGGTCAATTTATCCAATGTATGAATATTCATTCTCCTGAAAAAAATAATGAAGCGCCCCGACCCGTATTTACAGTACACAGTAAACACGAGCCGGAACTGTGACAACCCAACCCAAAATGACTCAGCATACAGTGTATAAAACAAATATCCGGGCTCGACAACCCATAATAAAAACAATAACAATAACACAATCGGCCCAATGGCCCAATAATAGCAAAAGTATGCACAGCGGAAGACTTTAAATAACTAACACTAACACTGTATGCGACACATGCAAACTATGGATCCAAGCCCGTCCAAGGGATAATGCTGCAGCCTGTCTGGAATGCACCAAACCTGTACATGAAACAACTCATCCTACGGGATGAAAGCCCGCAGGTGAGGGGTGAGTCCGAAGTGCTCACGGCAATGGAAAGACCATCAATATGGACACTAAAGTTACTCAAGGCCAAAAACAATCAAAAACCGACCAAAAGACTCAACAAAATCCAATTATCCAATTTTATCTTTCCGGGCCCCGTCACTGGTAAGCTAGGGTCGTACCAGGTTATCAACCTGTTCCTGGTGCCAGATCAAAAAGAACCCAGGGATAGACATCCCAAAAATAACAAACCGGGATAGACATCCCAAGCATAGACATGCTTATCACACGAACCCAGATCATGGCCACCACAAAACAGTCTCTAACCATCCGGTCGTACCTCTACTTACCACGTGACAAT
>JAKUCV010006151.1:85930-145865 GCA_028386065.3 Turnera subulata
CCAGCCCACACCCGCAACCCAGATGAGGCGTCGGGTCAAACCCGACCCACAGCCACGACCCAGAGGCGGGAGCGGGTCACCAACACCCAAGCTTACCTCGCGGCTGCAGCGGCACGGGGCGGCGGCGGTGCACGGCGAGACACGGCAGCGACAGCGGCACGCGAGGGGAGGCGCGACGAGGCAAGCGGCTCCTGTCGGCGTGGCTTGCTGCGACTGACGATGGCGAAGAAGGTGCAGCGGTGACGGCTAAGAGGAGGTGGGTCGACGGGTTTCTCGGCGGGTCAACGGCTCTAGCGGGTGCGTCCGGCGGTGGAAAGCGACGGGGAAGGCGGCGTCAGGTCGGCGACGGTGAGGGGAGCATGCTGATGGCGGCGGTGTGTGGAGAGGCGGCCTGGAACTCATCCTGGTGAACAGTAACCGAAGAGAGCCGGGGTGACGGTACTGTTCACCCGTATTTTTTTCTTTTTTTCGAATTTCTGTATTTTCTTTCTATTATCTTCTTCTTTTTCTTTTCTATTTTCTGTTGTTTTTTTTCATTTCTTTTTTTTCTTTCTCTCTTTTTTTCCTATTTTTCTACTTCCTGATTGGTCCTTTTTTTTTCTTTTTATTTTCCCTCCTTTTTCTTCTCTTTTTCTTCTTTTTTTTTCCCTCTCTTTTCTTTTCTTTTTCTCTCTTTTTCTTTTTCTCTCTTTTTCTCTCTTTCTTTTTTTTCTTCTTCTCTTCTTCTGCTCTTCCACTGGCTTCTCTTCCTTTTATAAACTGAATGTTACTATTGAATGTTACTATTAAGCTTGTGATTAATAATAATGCAGTTCGTCTGCATTACGGGCGAATCCGATCCGGACCAGAAAATAACAGGTACCTCCTTAGTTATTTTCCGGTGTGATTTTCCGAGAAATTCCGAAAACCGAAAAATACCAACTTAGTTCCGAAAAATTCACGGGAAAATCACGAGCGCGGGAAAAACTCTCGGTTTCGAAAAACGACTCCCGATTTACCTTGAATTAATTACCCAAGATTAATTCAACAGTAAATCACGGTAAATAGACTTTTACAGTCCGGTAAAAATCCAAAATTTTTACCCGGGCTGTTACAAATAATATATTATACAAATTTAAATATACAATTAAAGTGTAACATAAAAAAATATTTTAATTTATATAAATTCTTAAAAATATTAATACTTATTAAAATACATACTAAAAGAAAAAAAATTAAACTGAAAAACAAAAAACTAACACAGGAAAATAATATTTAATTCAAGGAAATTGAAAGAAATTAACACAATGCCAAAAAAAATGGAAAAAAATATAGAATACAGGATAATTTTTAAAAACTAATGCAATGTAAAAGAAAATAGGAAAAAATATTAAATTCAAGGAAATTAAAAAAACCAACATAATGCTCAAAAATGGAAAATAATATAAAATACTGGTAAAAAAACAAATGCAATGGAAGGGAAAAATAATAGAATAGAAATGAGGGGGGCAAAACAAATACAATACAAATAGAAAATAAAAAATTTAAATTTAAATTTTCACAGACATAAATGCTTAAAAATCAAAGTAGAATAGAAAAGAAACTGAAAAGAAACTGTAAAATACAAAAACTGTATCCGAATTTCATTATACTGACATCTGGATTTTCTCTGTGTGTTTTCAATTTTTTGTTTCTCAAAAGAAACCATAAGAGACACATAAAATTTTAAAACAAAATAGACAAAATAGAATTATAAAGAAACTGTAAAATACAGGAGCTGTATCCGGATTTCATTGTACTGACATTCGAATTTCTTAGTGTGTTTTCATTTCTTTGTTTCTGAAAAGAAACTGTATGAGTAGAAACTTAAAAAACAAAAAAGAATTGTAAAGAAACTGTAAAACACAGAAACTGTATCCGTACATCAATGTACTAACATCCGAATTTCTCTGTGTGATTATACTTTTTTGTTTCTTTTAAGAAACTGTATTAGATACAGGAACTTAAAAACCAAAATAGTATTGTATAGAGAACAAAAAAAAAAGAATAAGATTAGTACGTACTGCAAGCTAAAAAAAGTAGGAAAACAGAGAAGAATAAATGGAGAGGAAACAGTATCAAAAACAAATCCTGTACCTGTATTTATAAATATTTAGAGATAAGAGTTTAACAATTATCAATTAAATTTATTTGTTAAAAAATCGGAACAAAATAAATGGGCTAAATTTTTTTTAATCTGATCTCATGGAGAGTTTAACTTTTTTTAATCTGATCCTGGAGGGTTTAACTTCTTTTTAATCTAATCTCAGTATCTTCTTTACTAATTCTTTTTATTTTTTTATTCTAATAATCTAATCCTGTATCTTTTTTTTTTTAAAAAAAAAACCGACATTTTTTTTTTCAGTTTATTTTTTTGATGGTGCAGCTCATATCATAATTTGTTCGCCGACATTTGGTTTAGCCAAGTAGAGTTAAGCTACAAAACTACACCTTTTTACCAATAAGGAATGTCCAGAATACAACGTGACACAAATCGCTCATCAATATCAAGTTTCTCCTCATCAAAAAAAACTCTCAGGAAAGCGTGAGTCTTGGGTGTGTAGATCCTCGCCTATATAAATAACTCTTAATATGCAATTCGCGATGAATTCTTATATTTAATTTACTTCCAATAGATACAGAAATTTGTGTAAGATACATGCATGCACAAAACCGACACGCAAGGGAAGGGAGGAGTAAGTTTCTGATAATTTTTTTTAAAAAAAAAACCGGAACAAAATCAATGAGTCGGTTTTTACCCATACTATGATTGGGATAATTATGAAAATTTTTCTTTAAAAAATCGGAACAAAATGAATGAGTAACTCATCTTGCTAAAAGTGTAGTATAATTAGGACTGTATGATTAAAAAAAAATCTGATTGTGGAGAGTACTAATCTTGCTAAAAAAAAACCGTACAAAATGAATGAGTAACTTATCTTGCTAAAAGTGTAGTATAATTAGGACTGTATCATTAAAAAATTCTGATTGTGGAGAGTACTAATCTTGCTATAAAATCTGATTGCCTACACATGGCAAAAAAGCAAGACTCTAAAAATCCTATGTGTCAAAATCTGGTGAGGGATTCAGCTATTAATATATATAATAGATTTGTCAAAAGAAACAACCATCTATATGCCAAGTTCCCGGCCTTTACTTGCGCGCCATTGCTTTTGTGTGGACGCCAAAAAAAATTACCTACATTTCTGTATTTTAGCCTGTTGTCAGTGTGAGATTGTTTCCCACTTATTTCTTAGCTTTAAAATTTTTTGGGCAACACGCGTGTGGATTTCAATTTTTTACTTTTTTAATTGATGGCAATAGAGATATACACTCTCTTCACTACTCAATTGACAAATGGTAATTTTTTAAAAAAATCTCTATTTTTCGTATAGACTTATATATTGTATTATATAGATATATATAAATTAGTTAATACTTTGATTTTTTTACTTATTTACTTTTACAATATCATTTAATTTTATAACTTATGTGAAATAATTTTCATTCATATAAACTTAGTATTTCTTTTCCTTTACTCATTAATTACATCATAGGTCATGTTATTTTAATTGTTAAGGTAGTAGAACATTCTTTTATAACTTTTGAAGGTAGTAATGTGATAAATGTTTTATAATTTCATCTCTCAACACCTCCATGCATTATATAAATTAAAAAATCATTAGTCAATTTTCTTTATTATGAAGTAATATTTTAAGACAAAATTAATATCTTATATATTATTATATTAGTATTTATAATCCTTTTTATCCACCCCATTTCATAATTTGAAAGTACATTTTCTATATGCCAATAAGTCACTAATTATAATTCATCTAAATTGGAAAACACACCCAAAAGAATCTAGTGAACAAAAACTACTTTTAAAATTGTTTAAAAAATTAAAAAGTTCATTAAATGATCATTAAAAAAATGATATAGCAAATTCCTTGGTCTGATCAATTTTGCCACGGATCAGTCACGGAAGCATGTCCGTGGCAAAAAGATGCTAATTTGCCACAACATCTTTCCGTTTCTAATCCGTAGCAAAATAATATTAGACCTACTATCTACTTTTGCCACAGCATTTTTCCGTTTCTAATCCGTGGCAAAATTACATTTGACCCACTACCCATGTAACAGCCCAGGTAAAAATTTTATTTTTATCGGGACTGTTTAAGTTAATTTACAGTAATTTACCATTGAATTTAATCTTGAGGAATTAAATTATGGTAAATAGAGCATTGGATTCCGAAACCGAGCCTTGTCCCACGCTCGGGATTTTTCTGCGGATTTTACAGACCAAAGTTGGAATTTTTCGGGTTCAGAAATCTTCAGAAAAGCCAGGTTTATCCTCGAGTTAACGGACCAGAAATAAAAGTAAGTGGGTATACTAGATATTTTCTGGTCCAGGTGGGTCACACTTCACATGCTGCACAGTGTTGCATAATTGAGGATTCAATAATTCAGCCGCCTTTCCCTATTCAGCCTGTGAACTGCCTATGCTACATGTGACTTACTAGTGTATTGCACGCCTATTTAAACTTCATCTCTTCTGCTTCCATGCACACACCTAGCTGTACTCTTCCTCCCCTGCAGAACTGTTTCCTACAACTTCACCTGCAACTTGAAACTCTCACAAACCATAAGGAAAAAAAAAAAATACAACACACACAACCACCTAAGCTGCGTCGTTTTGACCAGCAACCCCACCCTCTTCCCCTTTCTTCTTTTTCTCTTCCTCCCCGTGACAACCACCGAGAGCCACCTCCACACCGGCCGAGCTCCACCAACACCTCACGCACCCCGTCAGCCACCCTCCTTCCCTTCTCCCTCCGGTCGCTTCGCAGCCAGCGTCGACCTCCTCGCACACGACGGACCACAGCCGACAACGACCAAGTCGCCGACTGCAATCGCCGTGTCTCGCGCCTCCCCACACCGCCATCAGTTGCATCGCCTCTCTGTCCTGCTCGACCGGCCGCCGCCCTCGCCTTGTCGCCCAATTCGTTCCATAGCTCTTCCGTCGCCGCGCCGTCACCTCTGCAAATTGAGGTGAGCACGACCCGGTTGTATGGTGGTTGGGTCGGGTTGACCCGAGGTGTGTGGTTCTGGGTCAGGTCGCGCTTTGGGCTGTGGATATTATGTTGGGCTGGGCGTGTTGGGATGGAGCTGGGCTGAGGTGCACCTGGGCCTGCGCATGGGCCTACACCTGGGCTCCTCCTTGGAGTTTGGGTCTAGTCTATGTGGTGGGCTGGGTTGACACTATTGGCCCAACCCGATTTAAAAAAGAAAGAAAATATAATCTGAAAAAATTGGAAAAAATATAAATATGGAAGGAGAATAATTTTGGGAAAATATACTATGGTATGTATTATTATGGAAAATAATTATTTTGAGGAAATAATTTTGGAAAGGATATTATCAGGGTAATAAAATACCGGAATAATATCCGGGTAAGAGTAAATATGGTATTGTTTTGACACCTTGAAATAAATGGTGAATGATGATGATAATGGAAAATTAACCCGGGGAAGTAACCGAGACGAGTCCGTATTTATTTTTCGGTACACAGTATTAGCATGGCATTTGCATATCACCTTATGTGTGCATATTATTTGATTGTTATAGGAGTTGATAACGAGCAGTTTGCTGAGGAACCGGACTTGGAATCTGTTGGGCAATTCTTAATTGATAAACGGCTAAGGTGAGGATGGATAACCTTTGTTATGTTGCCTGTAATACTTTGTGTGCTTTGTTGTTTGATTGAACTGCTGAGATATTCACTGTTGGTTATCGATTGCTGTGATTATTGCTGTTGTGATTGTTGGATTGTGATATTGATTCTTGGATGTTGTGTTGAGATTGATGTTGAACTTTTGACTGTGGATAATTGGGAAAAGGATATTGGAAATTGGAATTGGAAACTGGAAATTGATCTGAGATGATGATATGATTGTCACGTGGAAAGTAGTTGTACGACCCGATGGTTTGAAAATTAATTTTAGGATGCTATGGTCGGTTACTTGGTTTGGTTGGCATGTTGATGCCTGTGGTTGGGGTATACCAAATACCCAGTGGTTCGGATATACCGAATATCCGGTTGGCATGTTGATGCCTGTGGTTGGGGTATACCAAATACCCAGTGGTTCGGATATACCGAATATCCGGTTGGCATGTTGATGCCTGTGGTTGGGGCATACCGAATACCCAGTGGTTTGGATATACCGAATATCCGGTTGGCATGTCGATGCCTGTGGTTGGGGTATATCGAATACCCAGTGGTTCGGATATACTGAATATCCGGTTGGCATGTTGAAGCTTGTGGTTGGGGTATACCAAATACCCAGTGGTTTGGATATACCAAATATTCGGTTTTGGGATGTTGATCCCGGTATGGTTATTTTGGGACGTGGTCCCGGTATGGTAAGATTTGGTATGGTTCTTTGACCTGGCATCCGGAATTAATTGATAACCCGGTACGACCCTAGCTTGTCCAGCGACGGGGGCCCGGAAGATGAAATTGGAATTAATATTAAATATTCTTTTGGTCTTGGCTCAATCTTGTTTGAGATGTGTTGTTGTTTTGCTTGTGTTTACTTTACAGTATTACGGTTGCCTGCATATCACTGTTTATCCTTCGTCGGTGAGCACTTCGGACTCACCCCTCGCCTGCGGGGTTTCATCCTATAGGTTAAGTTGTTTCGTAGTTCAAGTACGACGTTCGATGGCTGCTGCTTTCTTCTCCACCTGACTCCGGATCCATACCTCCGCTGCAAGTGCATATAAGTCTTTCGCTGCTGTGTGATATATGTTGTTGTGTTGCTGCTTTCCTATGATGCTTATCTTGCTGTTAATACTATCTGCTGCTGCTGTTGAGCTTTTTGTGTGGATTGAATAATGGTCCCCGTGTGTGTGGGTGACAGATGTTGTCTTGGAACTACTGTTGTATTTGGATTTACCATGTTGTATTTTGACTGCGATGTACTGTCTGTTCTATCAATAAGAATAGTTTCGGCACGTGTTTACTGTGTATGGTAAATACAGGTCGGGGCGCTTCAGTTTGGTAGCGGAGCAGGCTGTAGGTCGTTAGGGACATGATTGTGATTGCCTGATTGCTGTTTGTGCATAAGATCTGTCATGATATGATATGCATGCATATACATTCTCATATAGGTACGAATGGATCCGGTTAGAGGGAATCAGCACGCTAGAGTTCACCTTGATGACGATGCAGCAAGTTGCGGGAGGTCCGGAACACCCTGTGAATGTTCCTTTGGGAGACCCTACGCAGATGTTGGACGTGGTAACCCAGATTCTGCAAAGGCAAGATGCCTGAGAAGCACGTATCGATGCTTTGGAAGCTCGGGAACAGGAAAACCAGGGACCTGTTGAGGATCCAGTGTACATGAAGCTGGAAAAGCTTGGGGCTGAGATTTTCACCGGTATCACTATGCCGCAGGATACTGATCACTGGCTTCGTCAAATGAACAGGGTTATGCTGAAACTAACATGCAGGAATGACAAGTGGGCCAGATATGCCACTGCTATGTTTAAAGGAGTTGCTGTTGATTGGTGGGAGTCTGCCACCAGAGATTTGCCAACGCCTATCACTATGCTATGGAATCAGTTCATGAATATGTTCCGAAGGAAGTTTGTTTCTGAGGCGTACCAGGACCAGCTGAAGCGAGAGTTTCTAGGGTTACAACAGGGTGCAGAACAGACGGTCAACGAATATGAGGTCCAGTTCAACCGCCTGTCCATCTATGCCAGTGAGTTTGTAGCTACTCCAGAGGCCAGATGTAAACGTTTCTGGGATGGTCTTCGATCTGGTATCTACACAGTCATAGGATGCATGGTCTACGAAACTTACCAGGACATGTTATCAGATGCCTTGAGGGCCGAGATCATTTGGCTGGGTAATGAGAAAGAGCAACAAGAGATCCACAAGAGACAAGCTGCACAGAGTTCTGGGGGACAGAACAAGAGGTTCCAGACACCTACTAACCGAACGGGGTATGGACAGAGCCGTTCTAAGCCAGTGAGTCAGGGACGTGGATGGAACAACAATACCTACAACCGAGGCTGTTCTTGGACTCAGTCTGGAGGGACTTCATCTGGGGATACTCGCCCGAGACTTCCTCTGTCTCAGTTGAGGTGCTATGAGTGTAATGAAGTTGGGCACTACCGATATTCCTGTCCCAAGTTGGGAAGACCTGGAGGTACAACACCTACTTAAACAGTGCAAGCTTCAGTTGCCAGTGTTCCTAGTGGTTCTGGAGTTGGCCGAGGCCGAGGACGTGGAGCTGTTCCTGCTAGAACCCAGTCAGCCATGAATCAGAGTGCAGTTGTGCCGAGAGCATTTGTTATCACCGCTGAAGAGGATCTAGAGAATGTCGATGTCATAGCAGGTACTTTTACAGTCTTTGGTAGTACTGCATATACTTTGATTGATCTTGGTGCTACGCATTCATTTGTCGCACAAAGTTTTGCAATACAACATAACTGTATGAAAGAGAATTTAACTTGTCCGATGAAGGTTAGGTTACCTGCGGGTATAGTGGCCAGATTAACCCGTGTGTGCAGAGACATTTCTCTTTCGTACGACAATGAGGTCTTTCTTGCATGGTTGGTTGTGATGAACATGGGAGGTTTCGATATTATTCTAGGGATGGATTGGTTGTCGAGGTACAGTGCTTTGGTAAACTGTCGGACCAAGGAAGTGCTGTTGACTTCCGATGGTGGACGACAGGTTTTGTTGACAGGTATTGGGAGAGTTGCTACTACATGTAGTATCTCTGCTAACCAAGATGTCGGAATGAAGCCGCATGGTCCCGATGCCTTACTGACTCACATCAAGGGCGAAGACGTTCAGACTCCGGTTTAGAGGGACATCATAGTTGTCAGAGAGTTTCTAGATGTGTTTCCAGAGGATTTACCAGGGTTTCCACCTAACAGGGAAGCTGAGTACACCATCGACTTGATGCCGGGAGTGACACCTATTTCGATGGCACCGTATCGGATGGCACCAACAGAACTCCAGGAGTTGAAGAAGCAGTTAGATGAACTGCTTGAGAAAGGTTTCATTAGACCTAGTACATCACCTTGGGGATCACCAGTTCTGTTTGTGAAGAAGAAAAATTGCAGTTTGCGTATGTTTGTGGACTACCGACAGTTGAACAAAGTGACGGTGAAGAACAAGTATCTGCTTCCCAGGATTGATGATCTTTTTTATCTGTTACAGGGAGCTACAGTATTTTCCAAGATTGATCTTCGGTCTGGATACCATCAGGTTAAGATTGCAAAGAAGGACATACCGAAGACAGCCTTTCGCACTCGGTATGGACATTTTGAGTTCACAGTGGTTCTTGGCTTGACTAATGCACCTGCAGTTTTCATGTGCTTGATGCACTTGGTCCTGAACGAGTTCTTGGACAAGTTCTTGGTAGTCTTCATCGACGATATTCTGATATACTCCAAGAACATGGAAGAACATGAAGAGCACCTGAGGGTAGTACTACAGAGATTGCGAGAGAAAGAGTTGTATGCCAAGTTCAGCAAGTGCGAGTTCTGGCTTGAAGAAGTTTCATTCCTTGGACATGTTGTATCCGGGGATGGGATCAAGGTTGACCCTGCCAAAGTAAAAGCTGTTCTAGATTGGGAGTCACCCAAGACGGTACCTGAGGTCAGAAGTTTTCTTGGTCTTGCAGGATATTACCGGAGATTCATCGAGCCAGTCCTATGACCGAGCTGTTGAAGAAAGATATAGCCGAATATGTTAATAAGTGTATCACCTGCCAGCAAGTGAAAGCTGAGCATCAGGCTCCAGCGGGAAAGATGAGATCATTGACAGTGCCAGAGTGGAAATGGGAGAAGATCACTATGGATTTTGTGGTCGGATTACCGTTGACTTGGAAACAACATGATGCTATCTGGGTTATCGTTGACCGACTTACAAAGTCAGCTCATTTTCTTCCTATTCGACAGACAGACACCTTGGATAAGTTGGCGAAGCAGTATGTTGCAGAGATTGTGAGGCTACATGGAATTCCTAAGTCCATAGTCTCAGATAGAGATCTGAGGTTCACATCACGGTTTTGGAAGAGTCTGCAAACAGCTTTGGGTACGAAGTTGAGTTTTAGTACCGCATTTCATCCTTAAACGGACGGACAGTCAGAGAGGACTACTTAGACACTGGAAGATATGCTAAGGGCTTGTGCTCTTAACTTCAGTGGGAGTTGGGACCAGTATCTGCATTTAGCGGAGTTTGCTTACAACAACAGTTTTCATTCCAGTATTGGCATGCCACCGTTTGAAGCTCCTTACGGAAGAAAATGCCGAAGTCCATTTTGTTGGGATGAAGAAGGTCTTCGTTTGATCGTTGGACCAGATTTGGTTAAGCAGACAGTTGATAAGATTCAGACAGTTAAGCAGAGTATGAGAGCAGTACAAGACCGACAGAAGAGTTATGCCGATAAGCATCGTCGTGAGATGGAGTACCAGGTGGGAGAAAGAGTTTTCCTTCGAGTTGCACCTTGGAAGAGTGTTATCAGATTCGAGAAAAGAGGGAAGCTGAGTCTCAGGTACATTGGACCGTATGAGATCGTGGAAAGGGTTGGACCCTTGGCGTACAGTTTGTCTCTACCCGAGGAGTTGTCATGGATTCACGACGTATTTCATGTCTCCATGTTGAGGAGGTACCGATCAGATCCGAGCCATGTGGTTACTACAGCTGATGTTGAGGTCGCAGAGGATCTTACGTATACAGAGTTGCCAGAGCAGATTCTTGCCCGAGAGGTCAGACAGTTGAGGAACAGAGTTATTCCGATGGTAAAGGTTAAGTGGAGTAAGAACTCTGCGAACGAGTCTACGTGGGAAGTCGAGGAGCATATGCGTTCTTAGTATCCGCACTTGTTCACAGCTTCGGAGTGAATTTCGGGGACGAAATTCTTTTTAAGGTGGGTAGGCTGTAACAGCCCAGGTAAAAATTTTATTTTTACCGGGACTGTTTAAGTTAATTTACAGTAATTTACCATTGAATTTAATCTTGGGGAATTAAATTATGGTAAATAGAGCATTGGATTCCGAAACCGAGCCTTGTCCCACGCTTGGGATTTTTCTACGGATTTTACGGACCAAAGTTGGAATTTTTCGGGTCCAGGAATCTTCAGAAAAGCCGGGTTTATCCTCGAGTTAACGGACCAGAAATAAAAGTAAGTGGGTATACTGGATATTTTCTGGTCCAGGTGGGTCACACTTCACATGCTGCACAATGTTGCATAATTGAGGATTCAATAATTCAACCGCCTTTCCCTATTCAGCCTGTGAACTGCCTGTGCTACCTGTGACTTACCAGTGTATTGCACGCCTATTTAAACTTCATCTCTTCTGCTTCCATGCACACACCTAGCTTTACTCTTCCTCCCCTGCAGAACTGTTTCCTACAACTTCACCTGCAACCTGAAACTCTTCACAAACCATAAGGAAAAAAAAAATACAACACACACAACCACCTAAGCTGCATCGTTTCGACCAGCAACCCCACCCTCTTCCCCTTTCTTCTTTTTCTCTTCCTCCCCGTGACAACCACCGAGAGCCACCTCCACACCGGCCGAGCTCCACCAACACCTCACGCACCTCGTCAGCCACCCTCCTTCCCTTCTCCCTCCGGTCGCTTCGCAGCCAACGTCGACCTCCTCGCACACGACGGACCACAACCGAAAACGACCAAGTCGCCGACTGCAATCGCCGTGTCTCGCGCCTCCCCACACCGCCATCAGTTGCATCGCCTCTCTGTCCTGCTCGACCGGTCGCCGCCCTCGCCTTTTCGCCCAGTTCGTTCCTTAGCTCTTCCGTCGCCGCGCCGTCACCTCTGCAAATCGAGGTGAGCACGACCCGGTTGTATGGTGGTTGGGTCGGGTTGACCCGAGGTGTGTGGTTCTGGGTCGGGTCGCGCTTTGGGCTGTGGATATTATGTTGGGCTGGGCGTTTTGGGAAGGAGCTGGGCTGAGGTGCACCTGGGCCTGCGCATAGGCCTACACCTGGGCTCCTGCTTGGAGTTTGGGTCTGGTCTATGTGGTGGGCTGGGTTGACACTATTGGCCCAACCCGATTTAAAAAAAAAAGAAAATATAATCTGAAAAAATTGGAAAAAATATAAATATGGAAGGAGAATAATTTTGGGAAAATATACTATGGTATGTATTATTATGGAAAATAAATATTTTGAGGAAATAATTTTGGAAAGGATATTATCAGGGTAATAAAATACCGGAATAATATCCGGGTAAGAGTAAATATGGTATTATTTTGACACCTTGAAATAAATGGTGAATGATGATGATAATGGAAAATTAACCCGGGGAAGTAACCGAGACGAGTCCGTATTTATTTTTCGGTACACAGTATTAGCATGGCATTTGCATATCACCTTATGTGTGCATAATATTTGATTGTTATAGGAGTTGATAACGAGCAGTTTGCTGAGGAACCGGACTTGGAATCTGTTGGGCAATTCCATAATTGATAAACGGCTAAGGTGAGGATGGATAACCTTTGTTATGTTGCCTGTAATACTTTGTGTGCTTTGTTGTTTGATTGAACTGCTGAGATATTCACTGTTGGTTATCGATTGCTGTGATTATTGCTGTTGTGATTGTTGGATTGTGATATTGATTCTTGGATGTTGTGTTGAGATTGATGTTGAACTTTTGACTGTGGATAATTGGGAAAAGGATATTGGAAATTGGAATTGGAAACTGGAAATTGATTTGAGATGATGATATGATTGTCACGTGGAAAGTAGTGGAGATGGTTTGAGAATTAATTTTGGGATGCTATGGTCGGTTACTTGGTTTGGTTACTTGGTTTGGTTGGCATGTTGATGCCTGTGGTTGGGGTATACCAAATACCCAGTGGTTCGGATATACCGAATATCCGGTTGGCATGTTGATGCCTGTGGTTGGGGTATACCGAATACCCAGTGGTTCGGATATACCGAATATCCGGTTGGCATGTTGATGCCTGTGGTTGGGGTATACCGAATACCCAGTGGTTCGGATATACCGAATATCCAGTTGGCATGTCGATGCCTGTGGTTGGGGTATACCGAATACCCAGTGGTTCGGATATACCGAATATCCGGTTGGCATGTCGATGCCTGTGGTTGGGGTATACCGAATACCCAGTGGTTCGGATATACCGAATATCCGGTTGGCATGTTGAAGCCTGTGGTTGGGGTATACCAAATACCCAGTGGTTTGGATATACCAAATATCCGGTTTTGGGATGTTGATCCCGGTATGGTTATTTTGGGACGTGGTCCCCGTATGGTAAGATTTGGTATGGTTCTTTGACCTGGCATCCGGAATTAATTGATAGCCTGGTACGACCCTAGCTTGTCCAGTGACGGGGGCCCAGAAGATAAAATTGGAATTAATAATAAATATTCTTTTGGTCTTGGCTCAGTCTTGTTTGAGATGTGCTGTTGTTTTGCTTGTTTTACTTTACAGTATTACGGTTGCCTGCATATCACTGTTTATCCTTCGTTGGTGAGCACTTCGGACTCACCCCTCGCCTGCGGGGTTTCATCTCGTAGGTTAAGTTATTTCGTAGTTCGGGTACGACGTTCGATGGTTGCTGCTTTCTTCTGCACCTGACTCCGGATCCATACCTCCGCTGCATGTGCATATAAGTCTTCCGCTGCTGTGTGATATATGTTGCTGTGTTGCTGCTTTCCTGTGATGCTTATCTTGCTGTTAATACTATCTGCTGCTGCTGTTGAGCTTTTTTGTGTGGATTGAATAATGGTCCCCGTGTGTGTGGGTGACAGATGTTGTCTTGGAACTACTGTTGTATTTGGATTTACCATGTAGTATTTTGACTGCGATGTACTGTCTATTCTATCAATAAGAATAATTTCGGCACGTGTTTACTGTGTACGGTAAATACGGGTCGGGGCGCTTCAACCCACTTTCGCCACAGCACAAGCTGAAGCTATTCCGTGGCTAAAAGAAACTGGACCCACATGGAAAGTTTTGACATGTAAAATGTTGAAGCTAGTCCGTAGCTAAAATTTTTCGAATCTAACCCGTTGCTAATCCGTGGCAATTTTTGCTTCAGATCCTTGCTGTGGCAAATTTTCCGAAACAAAACCCCCCAGAAATTTGTAGTGAAAGAGAGATTAACTAATATATGAAAAAAAAATAGAAAAAAATACAATAATTAATTTAACTTCAGGTTAGATAGGACACTCAAATATTGATCATGATCAAATTCCTAGGGCTGGTGCTGGAAAAGCTAGCGCCAATCCATTCGGACTTTCCCAGAAATAATAATATCTTCTTCTTCTTTGCCTCTCCTGCTCGCTTCGGCTTTAGAGATTCTGGCATTTCTTGCTATAACAAAAATTAAATAAATAACAATTAAACCCATCCGAATCCCAATCACCGCCAGTCCATCCATTATTATTAAATTATTATATTGTTAATCAAGCACACCTCCCCTCATATTCATACTCATATCCATTCTTAATCAGTTTATCAGAATAATACAATGGAGGAGGTAGAGATGGCAGCAAGATAATAGAAAGGGATGGTGCATTATACAGAGGTACAACGGTGGTATTTGGAGCAAAGGATGGAGGACACAACCACCAACCCCACCAAAAAGACAAATAAAAAACACTGAAATAAGTGAAATACATGAGTATTATCACAACACTACCTATGCAACTAAATAAAAAATGATGGCAGAAGAAGATATGGGTAACGAAAAGCTTCTGCTCGAAACCTAATTTCTTAAAAAACATAAAAAAAATATATGTAAGCATCCAAGCATGGGAGAATAGAAAAAATTAAAAGCTGAATGGAGGCAACAACGGACAGGAAAACACCTTGACTAAGTAGGCAATTAACAGCCTAAACCATCCTCCTCAACTCTTGTAATTTGGGGAGGTCACACGGGAAGAGATGGAATTTATAGCCTGAAATATAAATTATAGTTTATGAATTTCCAGCAACAAATCAGTATTCATGAATGGAATTTATAGATAGCATTTGATGGTTATAAATATCTTGGGGTAGAAATTATGGTTCATCAAGGTTATTTCTATTTTTCTACTCGTCCCACATGACTCTCACAAGACGCGATTTTAATTTGGCCAGAATTGCAAGTCCAATAGTGAGTGTATAACCTGTTGGCTTCCTAAATTTAGAATTGGAAAAAGAGATGGAATTTATAGCCCGAATTATAAATTACGATTCATGAATTTCTCCAAGCAAATCAGTATTCATGAATGGAATTTGTAGATAACATTAATTATGGCTCATAAATATTTGGAGGCTAGAAATTATGGTTTGTGAAGATTATTTCTATTTTTTTTCCTCCCACTACACTCCCATAAGAAGTGATATTAATTTGGCCACAAATCTAATTCAAATAGTGAGTGTATAACCTACCACGTGGCTAAAAGTGAAGAGCAATTGTTAATTGTTTTTTTTAGTTAGTATGTTTATAATTCTATCTTTGTCTATCTATATAAATAAATTAAATTAGAGACCTAGATCTCGACAAATAGCTTTTTAAAAATTGACTTGTGGCAACTAATTTTGTTAAAAAATAATTAATATATTATTTAGTGAATTTAATAAAAAAAATTTAACATTCTATATTTAATTCTGAATTAATTATTTGTGTGTGAATGTCATGAGGAAAAGAAAGGGCAATGAGAAGGAATAATTGAACTTTTAAAAAATAAAGACAGAAAATTAAAAGTCATATGCATCCATATATCAAATTATTAAATGTTTCTTGAAAACCAAAGGTCATATGTATTTAATGTCACAATTTAATATTACAATCAATTTTTGTGGGAAGAATATCACATAGTGTGGCGATCATATTACTATGTTAACGTCTTTTTTTTCACAACTAAACAAAACAAAACAATGCTTCATGTTTTTTTAGAATTAGTTTACTTATGTATAGTTAAACTTTTAAATTTTCAGGGCAAAATAAAAAAATTGTGCTTCATTCACAATCATGAAATAAAACTCAAGGAAAAAAACATAAAGGATTCAAGGTATGCTTTCAAATCCTCTCAATATAGTTGTTCTGTTTCTATTTTAATATTCGTATTTTAGAGCGGGAAATACCTTTTAATTACTTTTGTCTCCAATATTTGTGTGTAACACGGTATAAATCAATCAACACACAAACACGTATAATTGCCTAGTTATCTTGATATTGAAAACCTATTTTGTTCCTGTTAATTGTTAATTTAGTTGGTAGTGTGCATCCTTTGTCCTTGGTCTTGATATTTGAAAACCTAATGTTCCTGCTCATGTCTATATCTGTGAACGAATTGTTTACTTCACACAGTTTATTTAAAAAAGTGAATGAATGGAAAAGACACAGTACTGACTTCAGGTGCCTCTGATCTAAAAGCTAAAGCATTATATTCCTTTGAAAACGCAAAACCCCTCGCATTCCTTTGGTGCTTCTCATGTAGTCTTTACAATCCTTGTATTACTATCGATAATCTCTGGAAGTCTTCTATATCAAACCTCCTCATCAACTGTGTCAGTTCTTGCTTATTGCCTTCTGCTATTAATTTGCAAAAAAGCCTGGCTTTTGTTTCATCTCAGCTTTGTTCAATGTTTTGCTGGAAAAGTTAGCGTCACCAGAGGTGGTTGCCTTCATCAAGAGCAACAGGAAACTTAACAGTAACCTGCTGGACAAGCTGAAGGTAACGATGATCACCGTTAGCGGACTGCTAAATGATGCTGAGGAGAAGCAGATGACCACTCTAGATGTGCAGAGGTGGCTTGATGAGCTCAAGGATGCTGCCTACCATGCTGATGATGTGCTGGATGAGGTAGCTTATGAGTTTAAAGCTACGGAGTTGAGGAAACGTAAAGACTAGGTGCGGAAAATTTTTTCTTCTCTTAATCAAGCTCATCACAAGGAAAAATTGGAGTTGAATGGAAAGCTAGAGGGGATCCTTATGAAATTAGAATTTCTAGTTCAACCGAATGATATGTTGGAATTGATCCTGTTGCACGATTGCATATTGTAGAAGTCAACGAATAATCTGGAATACTTTAGAAGTTTAAGTATAGTGAAAATTCTGGAGAGTTCTTGTGAGGCAGAGTTTATCTGTGGACGTGAAGTGTGTAACGTGTACTCATTAATGTACACAAATGTATCAACAAATATGTTGTCTGTAACTGAAACGTTTTGAGTTGGAATAGATAACACCTTCCTCCTCCAAATCTTTGGACATCTTTTAGTTTTTGGTTTGAGTTTCCTAATCAAAAGGGAACTCCATCTTTTGGTTACTTTGGTGTTTCTGAAAATTAACATGATACCCTTGGCCATAGGGAAGGATGCTAGACACATTCCACATGCTAGCAGACTACCAACCACTTCTCTAGTTGATGGTTATGTTCATGTTCGAAACCATGGGAAGGAAAAGCTGGTCCAGTTGTTACTGTCTCAAGAATCAAATACAAAGCGCTATGAGCTTATTCCAATTGTGGGTCTCGGTGGCATTGGCAAAACCGCCTTGGCTCAACTAGCGTACAACGATGAGAGAGCAAAACAGTGCTTCCACCTCAAAGTTTGACTTTGTGTTTCGGAAATTTTTGATCAGCGCAGGTTGACTGAAGATATTCTGAAGAGTGTTCGTAATACGAAGTGTGATGACATGACCAATGATCAGCTGCACACGGAGTTAGCAAAAGCATCAGAGAGTAAATGTAACAATCCGGGTAATTCTTGCAATTTTACCATGTTGTTCTAACCTTACGGTGGTAATTTGAATTTTCTACCATACTATTTGAGCCTTTGAAAATTTTGCAACGACCAACCGAATGAAAAAAATCTCAATTGCATGACTCGTGCAACACACCAAATATTTTTTTTTTTATTATGACGATCATTTCACTCTTGCTACATTCAAAAGAATTTAGATGGCTTCCAGCAATCATTTGCTGACTTCTTTTAACGATGCATTATATACATATTTTTCTTAAAAAAAAAAGATATGTTAAAAATGTGCCTCATGGAAAATCTATCTATTTTCAACTCTTTTTATATATTTCAAAGGGGTCCTTGGAATTGATTCTGATATTAACTGTTTTGTAAAGAGTTTTGATAGACTATGTCTGTTGCAAAATAAAATTCTGTTTATGTTGGAATACAAAATTTGATATTGATTTAGTCTATACGACATAGATATTTGCTTTCCTTGACTTCCAATTTTGTTAGTTTCAATTATTTCACTTTATAATTAATTTACCCCACACCTTTCCTTATCTCTTTTTTTTTTTTTCAGTTGTCGTTTTTCAATAATTTTTCCTTCTTTTCCCTACTACTCACCGACAGTTAGTATCTTTTCCAAATTCCTTTCCTCTTCATTTTTTTTTTCTTTCTATCCTTTCCTTCTCTCTGCCTTCGTCTTCTTCCTCCCCACTTCCTTTCTTTCTTTTCACCCTTTTTCCTCCTCTGTCTTTTTCTTCTCCTCTCCCTCCATCTCCTCCTTTCCACCGAACACACCACCACCACCCACGATTTTCTTTGTTTCCTGCAATCAATCATGTCTTCAATAATTCACCTCCACTCACCGAATTTAGCCGCCACCATACCATCATCATCTGTCTTCTTCTCCTTAGCCTGTGCATTACACTTCTCTCTTAGATTAATTCCTCAATTCTCCCTCCGCTTCACATATCACTCGTCCCTCTCCTCCTATTCCTCTGTCTCTTCCACCCTCTTGGCTTCTTCCCTTCACCACCGAGCCAACAACAAACCATTCGGTCGATCCCTTACTCCATTCATTTCATGAATGGCGAGATCGCTAGGTTCTAATCCGTAGTCCTCCCCTCCATAACAGTTGATTTCCTCTAGTTCCTTCCATTTCCTTGCTTTTGGTTTCGGGTTGCACAGTTGGGTTTTGGTTCTTGTGGTTGTGGGTCATGTCTTGGGGTTTGCGCGTGATATTGGTGTTGAGGTTTTGTGGGTAGTTTTGTGAGTTGCAGCAGATTACGGGAGGTTGATGGTGGTACTTGATTGATGATTGATTGCGGGCTGTGTTGTTGTGCTTTGGTAGTTGTGGTGTTGTTGATGTTCTTGTTGTGTCTATGGTGGATTGCGAATTCTGGTTGTGGGTGTCGATTGGGGGTAGTGTTGTAATTGTTATTGTTGTGGATTACTTGTTGACAATGAAGATTACGGTTGCTGTGGTGAATTGAGGTCCAAATGTGTGAATCTTTAGTTGGTAATGGTGGTTGTTGTGGAGCTGGAAATTGGAGGCTTGCCACAACGATTCTGTGCACGTGTGTTGGTGGAGGTAAATGTAATTTGGTGGCTGTTATGAAGGTGCTAATGGTGGTTAGAGCTGTACATGGCGTAGAGGCTTGGCTGTTGGTTAATTTTCAGCCAATGTTCCAACGAGCGGGTTCTGATGACAGGATTCTTTGGGTAAACTCTTGGACCCGATTCACATCAACGGCTCGGGTTTGGGCTCGGTGCACTAACGGACCCGAAAAACGGGCTGGACGTGCCAAGACCCATGTTCTCGGGATGATATTTAACGATTTTTTTTTTTTAATGGCTTGATATAAACGGACATAATTAATTGTAAAGGATAATGAAAGAAATAATTCAGCCATCATATTTGACTAATAATTGTTTATCGTTTCACCGAGATTATAAAATAGTTGATATTCTATGATTTTTGGAATAATACCTTGGCCACTTAAGAATTTATAGAAGCAACCGTGATATTTTATACTTTATTTATCAAGTTAAGTTAATATAAATAATGGGTATGTTATTATCTTTATTACTGACTATTGATCGAATAAAATTATTCCTTCCTATAAAGATATTAACTAAGTAGTGATAATAAACTTTATGTATTGTACTATTTAAATCAATCGGTTTTAAAGCATTTATATAAACTATGTCAGTTTTACTTAAGAGTTATACAATTTAATTGTTAGTTATAATAATATTTTGGTATCACTCCTTTATATTGCTAATTAACAGAAGCATTATTATTCACCTGGCATATTATTTATTTAATATTTATGTATTAATTAAATTGGTTACCAATTATTTATGATTGTTTATACTATTAACGGGATATAAATTATTTTATCTAATAGACGAAGGAAATATTTATTTTTCAAATATATATATTTTCTACGATATTTACTAAACGGAATACCTAAAGAGCCTTTTGGAATATTTTTATAACCCGTTCATACGGTTTGTCTCTGTAGAATAAATTATTATTTTCATTTATTTTAACTCGTTGGAGAATTAATATTAATATTATTAATATTAATATTAAAATTAATAATAATAATAATAATAATAATAATATTATTATTATTATTTCTTCATCATTGGTTATATTATTCTACCAATTTTCATTATTTATCGGCTCCACTACTGGTATTATTTTTGTATTTATTAACTATCAATTGCTTATCAAGAAAATAATTATTTTGTAAGACACACCGTATTTTCGGAAATATTCATGAAGGCTGTTGATTTATTTAATGGTTAGTATAACCAAATACGGTATTTAAAACGAAAATGGTCCTAAGCATCAATGAAGGATTCAGTACAGGATAAGTCAATACATAACTGTTTTGCTTACACATGCACACCATTCTGCCGTGCATCTTATGAATGCATATTATGTGTTATATAGGAGTTGACAGTAAGCAGTTCAACGAGAAACCGGCTTTGGAGCTTGTGGTGGAAATCCATAGTTAATAACGGGCCAAGGTGAGGTTGCATATACGTCATTCCACCCGTGATAGCCGGGATGGTTGGTCTTGGAACTACATAGGTTTCATTGCATCTTATGGTTTATTGTTGTTGATATCTTTGTGATATTTGTTGATATTTGTTGTGAGGATTTGTATGTTGCTGAATTGCTTGATGAGCTGTGATGTGATATGTTCATATGCATGTTGTCTCATGATCATACCTTGGGAGGTTGTCAGTCCTCAGTATAGTTGGTTGACCGTGTCGGCATAAGTTGTCGGTTTGCGGGTGTTAGTTGTTATCGTTGGTCGTGAGTAGTCTGTTGTTGTTGGCATCGGTTGCCAGTTGTCCTTTGTTGGTTGTCGGTTACTTTTGATAATTGTCGAATGAGTATCACATGTCGTTTTTGAATGGATATTGAGATATGTTGGTTGTCGGCTGTAGTCGACGGTTGGGAGATTGTTATTACTAAGGGTATGTCGATACCCAGAGATCGAGATTAATGAGAAATTATTGTTGTAGTGGTTACAAGTTGCTGTGGTGATTGCTGATGCCGTGTTCTGTTGTGATTCTACCCGGGGACCGGTTTGTGATGTTGATTGGGTATGGTCCGTGCTGGTTGCCGGCTACCCGGTGAGCGAGGCTTACGTGATTTTGAGATTTTTTTGGTACCGGGTAGATGATCAGCAAGCACAGTAGAGGTATGTTATCATACGATGAGGAACCTCTGTTGAGTATAGTCTGTCAGGACTAATGTGTGTGTTGTATAGTCTGTTGAGACTGGGTCGGTTACCCAATATATAGTTGAGTTGAGGTGTCCTGGTCGGGCACTAGTGTATGGTACAGTCAGTATTGGATGGTCAGTGCATTGCATGGTCGATGGGGTGGACATTTGCATAGTCTGCATTGTTCTTTATGACTGTATTTATTCTGTGTTCTGATCACGACTCGTATGCCGTATTGATGTGCTCTTGACTGTTAAGTATCTGCTATGTAGTTCATCATGAGTTATGTGTCGGTGAGATTATGGAGAATCTCACCCCTCACCTGCCCCATCGGCAGGCTACGTTGTTCTTTGTGCAGGTATGCATTATGGCAGGCTGCGACATCTCCTCCTACGGATCTGGATCTATAATTTGCATCGAGTCAATTCATACTATTGCTGTAATTATTAAAATTGCTTCCGCTGTGCTTTTGATACTGTCGTACCCGAGGTCGGGTGTCATGATAATATCTTTGAGCCGTTGGGCCGGATTTTCGTGTTGTATTTATAATCTGTGCCACGTATCGGCACTGTTTGTTCGGTAATTACTGTTTGTTAAGTAAATAGTAGTCGGGGTGTTTCATTAAAAAGATTTTGCTTGTCCTAGATGATGTTGGGACTGCTGGTAGAGGTCAATGGGAATTTCTGCTGAAACCTTTCAACTCTGTGGCAGAAGGCAGTAAAATCCTTGTTACTACACGCGATGACAAAATGGCATCCATCAGGTCGGCTACTCATTTGCAGCTGGAGAAATTAGAGGACGGTGATTCTTGGTTATTGTTAATTTAAAAATCATGCTTTTGGCGAGGAAGATCCATTTGTTTATCCAGAGTTAAATAAGATTGGCAGAGATATAATTCAGAAGTGTGATGGTTTTCCATTGGCACTAAAAGCACTTCGGGAGTCTTAAGCTGTAGCAGGGATGTCATGGAATGGGAAAAATTATTGAAGAGTTCATCTATATGCCTTCACATCTGAAGCAATGTTTTGCATACTGTGCCATATTTCCAAAGGATTACGATATTGATCAAAAGCTTTTAGTTCATTTATGAATGGCAGGGCCTTCTAATACAAGATAGGGAAAATATTGAGATGGAAAAAATAGGCGAGAAGTGCATTCAGGATCGTGTATCAAGGTCCTTGCTCCAGCATTCAAATGATAATCCAAGATTACTCTCCATGCATGATGTTGGAATATAAGTGTGAGTGGTGTATCCCACATTAGAGAGAAAGAGGCCAAGCAAATATAGTGTCATGTACCCAATTTCTTGAAGTTTTGGGTTAAATAGTGGTGTCCTGGTGACGTGTATGGAACTCACTTGAGCCTCGCGTATGGTCTCCCCGGTTTTCGGGCGACTCCCGCCAACCGGTGGAGTTGTAAGGCGTGGCTGCAGACGCGTGCTCCTAGAGTGGGCTCTTGGTGATGTTCATGAAAGTTTTCAGGGTCACAAATATCTCGGAGATGCCACCACAACTGGGTCAGCTTACTAAGCTGGTTTTGTTAGCAGATTTTTTTATTGGAAAAGGGAAGAGTGATAGCATTTCAGAATTGGGGCCACTGGAGCATCTTGGGGAAGAGTTTTGTATTTGGAACATAGAAAATGTTGTGGATCCTTCTCATGCTTCTGAAGCGAATCTGAAGGGCAAGAGGTACATTGAGAAACTAGAGTTGAGGTGGGGTGATGATGGTGTTGGTTTTTCTGGAAAATTTCCAGAAATCTGCAGAACAACAAGCTGAGTTTCTTGGTTACTGTTCCATTAATTTTCTCTCTAATCTCTCAATCTTTTGTTTTGATCACTTAGTGAACAAGTCAGAGAACACACAATGAAGTGGAAAACACACGTTTTTCCTTGATTGAATCCAGATTACACAATTCACATATATAGACCTATGGTGTGCAACTTGCTGCTGCAACTTGCAGCACCAGACCCTCAAGTCACTTGATTTCATCATGAATCCTCCCAATAATGGATTAGATAATATAAACAACTAAATAAAATAAACATTACATTAAACAAACACACACAATTTGCAGGGGTTTATCCTTCAATATATTTTATACTTCTTTGAATGCAAAAAGTGGTGCCAACCCTTACTGCACAAAGCACTAGCAGCTTGTCATACTGCTAACACTCCCCCTTGACCAAGCTGCCTTCAAACTTATCAGGCTCTTTAACTGCTCGAACCTATTCTTGGGTAGAAACTTTGTGAACAGGTCTGCAAGTTGTTTTTCAAAGCTGCAGAACAAGACCTGAACTTCTCCTTCACTTTCAGCTTCTCTAATCACATGGAACTTTATCTTGAAATGCTTTGTCCTGCCATGATCAATTGAATTCTTAATCATAGCAATTGCGGACTGATTGTCACAAAACAGCTCCATAGGTTCCTCATGCTCCATCTTCAAATTCAACATAATCTTCCTGAACCAAACAACTTGATTCACAGTTGAAGCAGCACAAGGTACTCTGCCTCAGCTGTGGATTGAGCAACGACACTTTGCTTCTTAGAACACCAAGCAAATGCATTTGAGCCAAACATAAACACATATCCAGTAGTACTTTTCATGTCATCTACACTGCCAGCCCAATCACTGTCACTATACACCTTCAATTTTGCATCTTTAAGTGAGTTGTAGTATAAACCAAGATCAGTAGTGCCCTTGACATACCTAAGTGTGAACACTCAAATTTAGCCATTATTTTTTTTATTGGATTATTATTGTGTATTTGAGCCCAAGGTTAATTATATTAATTTTTGGTCTCTTATTTGGCTTAGAAATCCAATAAATAAATTCATGGACTATTCTTATAATTAGGCCCAGGCTTAGCACGAATTTTCTGACTTATTTGTCTCTGATTTTTGTTGGATTAGAGGCCCAATTGAGATTAGTATATTATTTTGCCTTTCTATGGAATAAAAGAGGAATAATCTTAATCCTTGGAGTGGAGGTTAAGTAATTGAGTTTTTATGGAAAGAATCTAGTGTTTCCCTCAAGAAAAAGGAGTTTTTCTGGTCTGGGGATCGTTACTTTTCGTGCAAGAATCGGATTGGAGTCAAAATAGGAAAAACCCGGTCAAACTTGGAAAAACGGTGAACAGTAACCGACTGGCCAGCGGTCATGGCGACATGACCGCCACCAGCCGGCGGTCATGGGCTGATGACCGCCACCAGACGGCGGTCATGGTGACATGACCGCCCGCAGTGGCGGTCATGTGTCCCTGGAGTCGGCCCAAAATTTGCTTTTTCCTCTTTTATTGACTCCTACTTTTAGCCATCAGATTTAGGGTTTTAATCTGGATCCTAGGATCAAAACCACAATCCCTGAGGCCCTGAACACTATAAATAGAACCCTCATAACACAAATTATGGGGGTTGGCCATTAAGCTTTTTGCTTGGGAGAACTCTACTCTTTTCTCTTTGTAATTCGATTTCTCTGTTTTCTTTGCTGGATTTCACGTGGTGTGTTGTCTAGTGAAGTTTCAGTAGTAGTTCCAGAGCCAATCAACATGGAACTAAGGAACAGAAAGCGATTGGAGGCGCTCTACACGCATCAAACGCGAAGAACGACGAAGAACACACCCTTGGTGGTAACTCGATTTCTTCTCTTTTTAATGTCGAATTTCTCTGCAATTTTTCTGGGATTATTTGCTGATACTGACATGCTTGCTTGAGTGTTATTTCTGACCCAAGAACTACGTGGGCTTTGAACCCGACCGGGGTACGTAGGATGTCTCTAGTGGATGAGACGCAAGCCAAATTGTTTATTTTCTTTTTCTTTTCTTTTTATGTCGATTTTATACATATTTTTGTTGTTTGTTTGCTGCTAGATTCTGGTTTACACACATGCACACATGCACCAAAACAAATAAACTCGCTTAAATTGCATATTGTTTCGCCCAAACATGGATAGGGTGCCTAATACCTTCCTATCTATGACAAACCCCCGAATCCGGCGTCTTTGGTTAGCAAATCTGGTTGCTTTGTGGGCATAACGAGTCATCTTTTGGTTTTTCTTGAGTTTTTCCATGGCTAATAAAACTTGGGTGGCGACTCCATCGATTACCGAAAGGTGAGTGATCACAGTTTGGCGACTCCACTGGGAATTCTAGTGGGTTTAAGAAATAATGTGCAATTTTCGCTTGAGTTTTGTGTTTTGTTATGTGTCACTTGCTTGCTTGCATTATGATTGTGTGTTTAACCTCTACCTTAAGGAAGCGCGACGAGTCCTTGCTCATGGCATACCATCACTCATGGTGATCATGGCATGTGATTTGTTCGTTACCCACCGCGCGCTTAGACTGGGCACCTCGGCCTTCGACCTCATGCGGCACCACTTGTGTCACATGTGAGTAGGTTGAACCACCCATAGCAGTGGTTATTTGGCCCCCAACTAGCCTGCATACCCTTGCATGTAGTTGAACGAAACCCTAGGGGTACTTGCCTTGTGTGAAAATATGTTGTGTAATTATGCCTGCCTTTCGTGGATCCGAATTAATTGTGCATTCATGTTTTCAAAACAATCAACCCTAGTCGATTTTTTCAACTTATTTTTTAAAATTTCCTTTTTCAAAATTAATTAAGGAGCTGATTTATATTTTTCTAAAAAATAATTTTTCAAAAAAAAATCGTCAAAAGTAAAAAAAAAAAATTCGAAAATTCAGAAAAAAATCCCTTTTGTGCCTAAAAGTCATATTTTCAAATAAAAACTTCAGCTCCATGCTTTTCCCGTTTTTTCAAGCATTCTCCTTTGTGCATTTGAATAAGTGTCAAATTGATGGACGGTTTCTTATACGTGCGTGCTTATTATTAGGACACCATGAGTGACGATACTATCCAAGTCGACGACTCGACTGTGATGAAGGAGTTAATGGAGACGTTGAAGGGTGTTAGCATGACACATTTTCTCGGGGTATTAGAAGCCACAAAGGGTGGTGATGGAACCGTTGCCCAATCTTCTAGGAAGGCCACTAGCAAAGCCGATGGTAAGCGGCCAATCATGATTGATGAAGACATGGAAATTCCGGCACCTCACCTAGAGGAAAAGGTGGACAAAATCGAAATGATGCTCAAGGACCTCAAAAGGAAAGAGGACGACTACAACTTGGATCGTTTAGCTCTCTTCCCCGAAGCTCGGCTACCCGACAAATTCAAGATGCCTGATTTTGACAAATTTGATGGGACGGGTTGTCCATACACTCATTTGAAAATCTATGTTCGCACTCTCTACCCCATGGGAATTGGACCGGAATTGATGGCACAACTCTTCCAATGCTCTTTAGGAGGGGCAGCACTACAATGGTACATGTCATTGGATGAGAATCGTGTTTCTAAGTGGGAGGATATTTGCAAGGAATTCGTGGATCACTACAAGTACAACATTGCCGTTGATGTCACCAAGAGGGATCTCGAGACCACTAAGCAACAAGCTCAAGAGACTTTCTCCGAATTCATTACTAGGTGGCGCAACAAGGCATCTCGAATGGTGAAGCGCCCATCCGAGGAGGATCAAGTCCAAATGGTGATCAAGAATTTGCAACCTATCTACTACGATCGCATGGCGAGCAACTACTATCCCAACTTCAAGGCCCTTATTGGTGCGGGAACTCAATTGGAGGATGCAATAACATCTGGCAAAATCAAGGTCAACAATGAGAACTCTTTTCAAAGGAAGAACTATGGTAAAAACGCCAATAAGAAGTCTGCGGACGTGAACATTGTCGAGGCAAATGCTCCCATCCAACTAGGTAGTACTAAAAGGCAATTCACTCAATTGTCCATGCCACTTAGCAAGGTCTTGAAAATTTGTGTTGCACAAAATGTGATCACGCTATTGGAGCCACCTGCCACTCCTAACCTCAAGGGCGACCAAAGCAAGTATTGCAACTATCACCAATCCAAGGGGCATGGTACCGATGACTGTTTTCGCTTGCGCCATCTACTACAAGACTTGATTGATCAAGGGAAGATCCTCCCCACGACGAAACCAAACACCAAGACAAATCCTTTGCCCTCTCATAATACCATTGGCGCCATTTTCGAGGAAGAATTGTTGGACAATTCTGAACTTATTTACCCCGTGGAGGAGGTAGAGTGCATGATGCTCATTAACTTGGACGACTATGTGGACTTTGAAGACGATGAAATTGATGCTATCACAAGGTCGGGTCGAATTGCTAAGCCAATTAATCTTGAAGCCTACAATCCTATCACACTTCCCAAGATTCCTAATGAACCCAAGGAGGATCCACTCCTGAAGCAATTGAAGAAGACTCAAGCAACATCACTATATGGGGATTGCTCATGACCTCATGCCCACATAGGGAGAAAATGCTACAACTTTTGGGAAGCACACAAGTACCCATCGACACTACAACCAATGGTTTGGGAGAAATCTTGGCCATTACAAGCAATGACAATTCTATTACCTTTTCTGACAAGGACCTTATATCAAGCAAAGGCAAGCACACGGAAGCACTCTACATCACAGTGCATGTTAAAGGAAATCAAGTTCCAATCGTCCTAGTTGATAACGGATCGGCCTTAAATGTGTGTCCACTAAAAGTTGCAAGCATCCTTGGGATAGGATTGGATGACTTTACTCCTTCAAGACAAACCGTCCGAGCTTATGACAATGCAAAGAGAGAAGTCCTTGGCACCATCACTCTTGATGTGAATTTCGGCACGGTAGCTTTCCCCATCGAAGTTCAAGTCCTAGACATCGCATCGAGCTTCAATCTACTACTTGGAAGACCTTGTTTGCATCAAGCTAAAGCCGTCCCATCTACCTTGCATCAAATGCTCAAATTTCCACACAATGGAGGTATAGTGACTATTCGAGGAGGTGCATTGGATCTACCCGCCAAGTAGGTGCACGAGCTAGACGAGGACAAGGAAATCTCCCTTTCCGGTTTTGTATTTGAAGAAGTCAACACATTTACTTGGGGATTGGAGCATCAAAAAAACTTTCCTCTATACTACGACCCGTTTAGCAATGCAAGGATCATGGGCATCATGAAGAAGATGGACTTCCTACCTTTCATGGGACTTGGGCGCAATGAACAAGGGATTACTGAGCCTCCACCAATTCCAACTATCATCCCATGAAGAGAATGGAAGCTAGGAATAGGGAACGAGCCCGCGCTAAGAAGGAGAACCGTGCTATGGATATTGAGATGGCTCCCTACCTCAAGACATTGAATGGACAATTTGTGAAGGAATGTGATGATTTCCCCTATTATGGCTTTCCCGAACCTTGGTACTCACCCGCCGTTAGGTCTATACTACCCAGTTTTGAGATATTCTTTGATTGTAGGATCGAGGATGGCATACATGCTCAAGATGGCGAATGCCAAGATTATGGCCTCGAAGGTTTATTTGGAGACATGTGCTTGGAGCATGGAGTCAGGCATGAGAGAGATATGATCACCCCTATCCTAGAACCCTTGAAGAAATGGGAATGGAGCAAGCCACCTAGGCACGATGGCGATTTCGATGTTGAGTCTGAGTCTGAGTCTGAGTCCGCAATTTCTTTTGATAATAAAGAGGAGCACCCACGTCGCCCTCCCGATTTTCAATTTGAGTCATCCAATACTTTTGAGGATAATGATGTTTTCCATTTTTCAAAAAGTAATATGAAGCTTACATTCCCTTACATTGGTGTTTGTGATGATAATGTTATTTGCATGGATGATGTGCTTAATGACGATGAACTAAATAAATTCCACGAATCACCTACTCTATCTCAATCTAATGAGGGTGAATCAATTGAAATCACCTTGGGAACTGAAACTGAACCTAAAATAACCAAAATAAGCGCTCTACACTACCCGATAGTATTCAAGAAGAACTCCCCGCCTTGATCCGAGAATACGTGGATGTATTTGCATGGTCCTATAAAGATATGCCCGGTATAGACCCCAAAATTGCTCAACACCGTATCCCGACTTTCCCAAATGCCAAACCAGTCAAGCAAAAGGCGCGTCGTCTTCAACCCCAATGGGCACTCAAGGTAAAAGAAGAAGTGGAAAAGCAACTCCAAGCCGGTTTCCTGGAAGTGATAGACTACCCCGAATGGTTAACCAACATCGTTCCAGTACCGAAGAAGGACGACAAGGTCTGCATGTGTGTCGACTATCGAGACTTGAACAAGGCATGTCCTAAGGACGAATTTCCACTACCACATATCGATTTACTAGTCGATGCAACCGCGGGTCACGCGCTCTTATCATTCATGGACGGATTTTTCGGTTATAATCAAGTACTCATGGCACCCGAGGATAAGCACAAAACGGCTTTCCGCACGGAATGGGGTACTTTTTGCTACAAGGTAATGCCCTTTGGACTCATCAATGTCGGCGCCACCTACCAACGAATGGCTACTACTCTCACTCACGACATGATGCACGACATAGTGGAAGTATACGTGGATGATATGATTGTCAAGTCACAAACCAACGAGTTACATGTGCCCAATCTACGGCGATTCTTTGAGAGATGTAGAAAATTCGGCTTGAGGATCAATCCGCAGAAATGCGTCTTCGACGTAAAGGCCGGTAAGCTACTCGGTTTCATGGTCAGCGAAAGAGGAATCGAGGTCGACCCGAACAAGATCAAAGCAATTCAAGAGATGCCAGTTCCGAGAACTGAGAAAGAGATCCGAGGCTTCCTTGGTCGTGTACAATACATAAGTAGGTTCATTGCACAATTATCGAGCATTTGCATGCCCATTCATCGACTTCTGAAGAAAGGAGCATCCACCGGGTGGAATGATGATTGCCAACATGCTTTTGATCAAATCAAGGAGTATTTATCTAATCCTCCAGTGCTACAACCACCAAGACCGGGTCAACCGCTTTTATTGTACCTTACTGTGACTGACATTGCCATAGGTTCTATGCTCGCACAATATCTCCCCAAAACCCGAGTGGAGAATGCTATATACTACTTGAGCAAGAAGATGACTGATTACGAAGCCAAGTACAACATGATCGAGAAGACTTGCGTTGCATTGACATGGGCTTGCCAGAAATTGAGACATTATTTTGTGACACACGAGGTGCTACTTTTCTCTCGTATGGATCCTATCAATTATCTCCTAGAGAAACCAGTGCCAAGTAGCAAGACGACTCGTTGGGTTGCAATCTTATCTCAATTCGACATTCGGTTTAAAAGGCCATTAAAGGTAGCGCCATATCTGATTTCTTGGCTTCTCAACCGGTGACTCATGATGAAAGGTTCGAGCCTCAATTCCTTGATGAAGGTATTATGACCATAACCACTCCTACAAGGGAGATGCACTTCGATGGAGTCACGAATGGAAGTGGATTCGGCGCCGGCATTATCCTCATTTCACCTGACAAGGTTACTTATCCTCAAATAAAAAGTGTCAATCGTAGCTGAAACGCCCGTGTCCCAATTTATTAATATAAAATAGAATTTAAATATAAAATGATCAAATTGTCCTTATCAATCCCGGGACACGAAAATCATCAACTAAACACCCGTACCCCAAAATATCTAACTAAATTAATTAAAGCATGTGAAAAGACTGAATTGCCCTTTCTACCCGGGATACGACACAAATAAGATAATCATCATATAACTACGCAATATATCATACAATAAGTAATACAATTCGAGTATGCAGCGGAAGACAAATACATAAACAAATATGAATATGATGTATCCTATGGATCCGACCCGAGGAGGAAAGCACCGCGACCTGCTGATATGCACCACTGCTCATCGAACAGCTAACCTGTAAAAGGTCTGTGAGGGGGTGAGACCAACCACTGTCTCACCGGAACAAATAAACCAATAATATACAAATACAAATCAACTACAAGTACACCGGCATTAAGCAATAGCAAACACAGAGCACAAACAATTCACAATACACAACACCAGTCATCACCAGACTTCAACCATCACTTATCATTACTTATTTTATTATCTTTGTTATTAGGTTTAAATATTTTATTAGGGCCCTCTACTGTGTGCGTCGAGCTCGGTCCCGTCTCATGAGACAACCAGGCATAAGCCCAAATAAAACCAGGCACGAAGCCCAAACATATCCATAGAGAGAGAGAGAGACAGAGAGAAAGAGGGAGGTAGAAAGGGGGAGGTAGAAGGAGGGAGGTAGAACCGGTCATCACAGACCCATATGCTAACCGCATATACCATGCTTAACCGCATGAAATCCCGAGGGGTAACACTTCCCGCTCGAACCAACCGGTCAACAGCCCCACAGTAGACTTTATTATAATTCGTTATTCTCATTTACGCATAAAGAGTTTTCCCATACGTTATTATCAAACAGGTTGTGTGGATTTAATATCTTATTTTCAAATCCGGCCTTCAGCCCTCAAGTCACCACACGAACCACAGAATCATATCTCATATTATTTAATCACAACAAACAAATCATGCCCAACCGGCATGTCTTATCACACAGGCACACGATTCACATCGGACAACAGGTCACATAATCAGGCACACCACATCATAGGTATCATCAATATAATACACTTTGCAAATAGCAACATCAACACAACAGGTATACACACATACAGCATTCAGTGCCAAACAAATATTACCACATTGCATAACATGTTAATTAACCGAGTATTGTAGGCAGTAGTGCATACAAGGGTTTATATGTCCTCACCTGATTCATTGACCAAAAGACAGCTACCATCCAGACCTTCCTCGGCATGAAAACCTTGTTGCTCATCAGGAACGACCCTCACCTAAACACTAACACACGTATCAAGCATAGCACACACACCAAAGATCATGGGTTGCAGGTGTGCTAGGCATTAAGAAATTTATCCTGTCAAGTAACGTAAAATAATGAAATCTAGGACCCATGAATTTAATTAAGGAAAGTCATTTGTAAACCTGAGTTCCGTGTTACAACTTGGGCATAAGATCTTAATACAATATACTAGTGAGTTTCTACCTGGTTGCAAGACAACCCAAAGTCATTTATCTTAAAGCTTGACCTCAAATCCAACAAGGCATTCAATCCACGGCCACCCAGGCCAAGTGTATAATTATGTCAAAGCATATATATTAGATAAAACTATTAACCACATTAACCAACAGTTAATCATGTTTGAAATCGTGGCTGTCACTACCTCTTAGCACATATAAAAACTTATAATTGTTCTCTTTTTTTTATAACACGGTCACACACGATGCACAAACAAGGATGACCATGCTTAGCCTAAAAAGCACCTCATATAAATGCACCCACATATTGTTGATATCATAAGATGTGTATAAACGTTCGACTCAATATTATTTCAAGAACCACTTTAAAATTGCAATCACTCCGAAACTAACCTTCAGGTTTAATGTTATTTAGCCTAAAGCAAGCGTGCCTGATTAGGTAGAAGAACTTATGTCATTAGCATGTCCTACATATATCAACTCTCGCTTAGAACAACTCATTTACTTGAATTATTAACCAGTACTAGGTGTGAGTAAAAATGATGGTTTATAGAAAGGAAAGAATGAAGTCATTTAGGAACCATGTGCAAGGCACTCATCTGGACTTGTTTCGATTACACATATACCATGTCAACCTTATATCTCCAAAATTTAGTGCTTAGGCATCAACTTCAATCCACGTGTTCTACTAGCAACACATACACATACATAAGTAGCTATGTAAGTATATATGCATGTGTATATATATATTCTTGAAGTCAAATAATCAATTCATGCCCACGTGATAAGTGAATGCAGAATGTCGCATTAACAAGGAGTTGATTATCACATATTCCATGTCAGCAAAAGAAAACTCAAAAAAAAGCAAGGGACCATCTTTGATTCTAGTTCGGCTAAGGCTAGCAAAGATTCAAAATAAACCTCTTGTACTTGAACCATTTGATATCCCAACAAGATAAACAGATTACTGGAAATTCAACATTGAGTGTTGGATACGTGTCCTACTCTTAGAAATCATTTGTGGATCTTGAATCTTAAAGTTCATTACGCGACCAAAATCAGTTGCCACAGCTCATTATTAACCATTAAAATAAATGAGGGCTATGAGGTATGGTTCCTAAAGATTCAGCCTAGAATTAAAAACCCCAAAATCAGAAACCATTCACTATAATGTCAGGCTCGATTCAACTCAAAACACGCCCTCAATCTTCTGGGCAGCAAAACTAATATTTAACACAAGCATGGAAATTGAAAATAAGAATGCTGGAACTTACCAATCAGTTCACAACAAGCCAACACCTCCACCCAGAAGAACAATCCAATACGAAAACATCATCAACAATCCCATCCATTCACAAGGCATTCAAGTCTGAGTAGAACAAAGCCCGATTATTAACCAGAACAAGAGAGAGGGAGAGATGTGAGGAAGAAAGGAAAAGTAAATGAGTTGGGGAGGTCTGGCTGCGCGTGAGGAAGTAGGGAGAGGGGGAAAGAAAAAGAAAGTGAGAATGGAAAAGACTGAGAGAGAAGGATTTCACACGCGGGTTATTTCTCCAAGTCTCAAGCCACGTTAAACGACGTCATTTTTACAAATACCCATCCTCTCCTCTCAAAACACAAGCTTTTATGTGTTTAATTGCCAACCTCACCTAAAACTACGTCGTATAAGCAAAAATACATGCCTTTTCCGTGTTTCAACCTTGTTCATCAATTTAAGTCCAAAGGATTCCTGATTCTAAGGTAAAATTTTTTGAAACCAGGTCCCAGAGTAGCATTTCCAACAATAACTTTAGATAAATAAATAAATAAAGATATAGATAAAAATTTTCCTCAATAAATTAGGGAAAACTAACAAATTCCTTTGGCCCATAAATTTCTGATAATTCCCAAGAGTAAAATTGGAAAATAACTTTAAAATTTCAAAAATTTCAAAAAAATTTATAAAAATTAAATACCGAAAATTCGGGGCGTTACAGTAGCTTCCTCGAATCTCTCTATCTTGCAAACTCGAGTTTGAAGCCACAAACAACATAGCCGAATATGAAGCATGCACTATTGGGCTCGAAACCGCACTTAACCTGGGTATACGGTGCATCCATGTGTATGGAGCCTCTGCTCTGGTTATTTCACAAGTCATGGGTGAATGGAAGATCAAGGAAGATAAGTTCATGCCTTATCACGAGTATCTACAAGGCCTTACCGCCATGTTCGAGGAGATAGCTTTTTATTATGTCCCTAGGAGGAATAATCAATTCGCTAATGCACTTGCCATGTTAGCATCCATGATTGGTATGCCCAAAAATGCCATTATCCTACCCATTGGAATTCAAAAGAATGCCGAGCCATCATTCCACCGAGAGTCTGCAATGCCAAAGCCTTGGTTCAAGAATCTAATCCATACTATCTGTATTGATCAAGAGACTATTATGGCAATCACTGTGGTCGAGACGAATCAACCTTCCTACACCTTGAGCAACCTAAATGCCGAGGGGCAACATTGGTATACTGACATATATAATTTACTACACGATGGATCTTACCCTGAGCATGCAACTAGCAAAGAAAGAAAAACTCTAAAACTACTCGCCATTGGATACATCCTATGCGCTGGTAAGTTGTACAAAAGACATGCCAGTAGGGTTCATTTACTCTGTGTCAATGCCAATAAAGCTCAAAGAATCATGGAAAAGGTGCATGGAGAAGACGAAGGTCCACACATGGGTGGAGACATGCTAGCTTGGAAAATCTTACGATTGGGATACTATTGGTCCACTATGGATGCCGATTGTGCTAAACACGTTAAGTCATGTCATACATGTCAAGTGCACGCCAAGTTGCAACATCTTCCACCATCTCCTCTTACGCCATTGTCGTCACCTTGGCCATTCTCTACATGGGGTATCATCATCATCGGCAAAATCACTCCTAAGTCATCTAAAGGGCATGAGTACATCCTTGTGGCTATCGATTATTTCACCAAATGGGTTGAAGCTGAATCCTTCGCCGTCCTTAATGCCAAGAAAGTTGCCAAATTTATCCACAACAACATCATTTACCGGTATGGTGTTCCCTTTGAGTTGATATCTGACAATGGTGTTCACTTCAAAGCCGATGTGGAAAGGTTATGCACCCGCTATGCCATCAAGCATCACAAGTCATCGCCTTATCGACCTCAAACTAATGGTGCTGTAGAAGCTACCAACAAGAACATCAAGACAATCATCAAGAAAACACTTTCTACACATCGAGAATGGTCAGACAAGCTACCATTGGCATTATGGGGGTACCGTACATCCATCCATTCATCCACTGGTGCTACACCGTACTCACTTGTATATGGCATGGAGGCCGTGCTTCCTATTGAACTTGAGGTCCAATCTCTGAGGGTGGCCCTTGAGTGCAAGATTCCTGAGACAGAATGGGTTCAAGAACGCCTAGACCAACTCACACTACTCGATGAGAAGCGTTTGCAAGCTTTATATCATGTTCAAGGTTACCAAAGGCGTATGGCGTGCGCATTCAACAAGAGGGTTAAGTCTCGTGGACTGAAAGAAGGTGACTTAGTGCTTAAGGAGATACGGCAACCGGTGCATGATCCTAGGGGCAAATTCGCCGGTGATCAATCAGGCAGGATAGAAATTTCCCTTTCCGACCGGTCTTTGAGTAGAATACCCCTTCTTTCGCCTACCCTCAAGACTAATTGGTGTGGACCATACATCATCAAGGAAATCCTTCCTGGAGGGGCAACAAGGATTCGAGATCTAGACGGCAACGAGTTCAAGGAACCGGTCAACATGGATCAACTCAAGAAATACTATGTGTAGCGCTCAAAGCGTTGTTCAAAGAACTACGTAGACCTGATTCTGTGTAAACTCAACACCACATTCCATACACAATCAATCAAATAATAAACAACAAAAGAAAGCAAAGCACAGATATGTAGGAAGCCCGCAAAGGTCCGGTCTCTTATTATTACATCAAAATAAAAGTTCCCAAGTTGACTAAAAATTGGAATTTATTCGGGCTCATTGTTATTATGCATGCTCATAAATAAAAATAACATTCTTTATCATGAGTCTCTAATGCCTAGGGAATTTATGCCTCCAATTCTTATCATTGTCTTCTTCCTCTGACTCATTATGTCCCACGAACTCAGCTCTAGATGGCTCAGGATTGCCCATAATTTTCCTTCGCCTCGCGCGTAATACTTTCTCCAGTGGTTCGGTAGTATCCCTTAGCCATTGCACATACTTCGAAATAGGTGGCTCCAATGCTTGTGTCTCTACGCCAATCCAAGTCAAGAGAGTCCAAATCCTACTTATATATCCCACGAGTTTGCCACCGATCATCCCTTGGATAGGAGGTGTGATCATACAAGGAACGGGTTGAGCCTGGCCAATCTGTCTCATATTCCACACCGTGTTGTAGTAAGTGGATTGCTTCATGCCGGGTAGTAGCACCACTTCATTGCCAAGCGTATCTCTTGCCATGCGCATAACCTTCAGCCAATCACAATGCCACAATATGTCATGGGATGTCAAGTGGTGCATATAGGAGACCCACTCCTTCATAGTTGCGAAGTGTTGTAGTCGACACCTAGTTGAGTACCCAGCTGACGTATACTTCGATGATATCGGTCTTTCAATGATCTTGATATGTTCACATAGCCACATCTGTAGAAGCAATGAAGAGCCGCCAATCGGTCCATTCAAGTCATCCTCAAGAGCATCTAGCGCGTTAAGGGTCTCGCCCACTACAAGAGGAACAATGCTATATCCTTGGTATAATTGCTTGACATATTCTCCAAGAATGATGTGACCCATGCCGTCGCGTGTCTTCAATAGGAATTCACTCATCATGACAAAACATAGGACCCGTTTCCTCGTTTCTCTCCAGCTGCTTCCGAGCGTTTCATCTCCATCTTCGTGATACAAGGCGACCAAGGGCCCTAGGTCGATGTATTCCTTATCTATCAAGAGAGCATCCCACCATTCTTTTGATATTGCTAGATTGGAGCATACATTCTTCCCATATGGAGCATCGCATGAAGCTGCAATATCTTTCTATTCTTTATCTCCCAAGTGAGTTGATCTTCAGTATTGCTTGTTGTTGCCCCAAGGAAGGCGTCGAACTCCTCCACCGTTGGGCAAAGCTCCATCATATCTCTTTCAAAGTGGAATACATGATTTTCCCTATCCCAAAACATGGCTGCAGCCCTTATCAGCTCCGGTTGGACTTGCACAAGCCTTAGGCTAAACAACTTCTTCAAATCTAAGAAGTCGTATTGGATGCACTTCAGGATGCTCTTCATCCAAGCTTGCACTTTAGCATGAAAATTGTCACCCATGGTGTCCTAGCACTCAAATGTGTGTTTTCAAGTGATTATGCGCTTCCCCAGAGGTCATAGGTTTCTTTTATAGAGGTTAGAAGTCGGTTGGACCCTTCTCCCATCAAGATTAGGACTCCAAAACCGACTTGGACTCAAAACTGGGCCCCATGACCGCCACAGGCATGGCATGACCGCCCGCGGCGTCGCCATGACCGCCCCAGGCTCCTCCATGACCGCCAGCACCGACTTTGATGCTGTCCATTCTCTTTGACACTTTATTCAATCCATATTTGAGAGTGTTTTGTTTTCAAGACTCTAAACGCAACTAGAGGGTTTCAAAAACCATTTCATAAGGGTTTAGCACCACCCTAAACTTTGTTTTAATCATTCCCCAGGGATCCACGATGGTAAAGTATCCAAAATATAAAGAACATCTAATGTTACGAACAAATTCAAGGCATTTACTCATTCACAAAATTGCATCTAGTGCATGCATGCTCTAGGCTCATCATAACATTTAAAATTTGCATCTATTGCATGGTTGGGATCAATATCCATTATATACTTCAAGAATTAACCATTTGCATCGTTACGCGTGGTTTTGTCATTGCATCATTTCGCATGACATCCTTTTCAAGAATTTGCCATTTGCATCGTTTCGCATGGTTTTGTCATTGCATCGTTTCGCATGACATCTCTTTCAAGAACTTATCCTTGCATCGTTACGCACTGTTATTTTCAAGAACCCACCATTTGCATTGTTTTGCATGGTTTCGTCATGGCATTGTTTCGCTTTGACATCTTCTGCATCGTTACGCATAACGCCTTAATATCTTATTTTCAAGAACTTATCATTGCATCGTTTCGCATGATTTTGGCCATTAGCATCGTTTCGCGTGGTTTTGTCATGGCATCGTTTTGCTTTGACATCTTTGCATCGTTACGCATAATCTCGTTTCAAGATGGGCCATTGCATCGTTTCGCATGGTTGTGTCATTTGCATCTCTCGCATGACATATCTCATATTTATTCCCCATGGAGTTAACTCTCAAGAAGCATTGTCGCATTCGGCAGCATATCCACGTGTGATTATTTCTCTTTTAAATTTGTGTGTTCTATTGCGTTGTTTCGTGCCTAAATTCTTAGACCCTCTTCAACGAGGGGCATCTGTGAACACTCAAATTTAGCCATTGTTTTGTTTTATTGGATTATTATTGTGTATTTGAGCCCAAGGTTGATTATATTAAGTTTTGGTCTCTTATTTGGCTTAGAAACCCAATAAATAAATTCATGGACTATTCTTATAATTAGGCCCAGGCTTAGCACAAATTTTCTGACTTATTTGTCTCTGATTTTCATTGGATTAGAGGCCCAATTGAGATTAGTATATTATTTTGATTTTTTATGGAATAAAAGAGGAATAATCTCAATCCTTGGAGTGGAGGTTAAGTAATTGAGTTTATATGGAAAGAATCTAGTGTTTCCGTCAAGAAAAAAGGAGTTTTTCTGGTTTGGGGAACGTTACTTTTCGTGCAAGAATTGGATTGGAGTCAAAATAGGAAAAACCTGGTCAAACTTGGAAAAACGGTGAACAGTAACCGACTGGCCGGCTGCCATGGCGACATGGTCACGGCTAGTGGCGGTCATGTGTCCCTGGAGTCAGCCCAAAATTTGCTTTTTCCTTTTTCCTTGACTCCTACTTTTAGCCATCAGATTTAGGGTTTTAATCTAGACCCTAGGATCAAAACCATGACCCCTGAGGCCCTGAGCACTATAAATAGAACCTTCATAACACAAATTATGGGGGTTGGCCATTAAGCTTTTTGCTTGGGAGAACTCTACTCTTTTCTCTTCACAATTCAATTTCTCTCTTTTCTTTGCTGGATTTCACGTGGTGTGTTGTCTAGTGTTGTTTCAGTAGTAGTTCCAGAGCCAATCAATGTGGAACTAAGGAACGGAAAGCGGTTGGAGGCGCTCTACACGCATCAAACGCGAAGGACGCGAAAAACGACGAAGAACACACCCTTGGTGGTAACTCGATTTCTTCTCTTTTTAATCTCGAATTTCTTTACAATTTTTTCTGGGATTATTTGCTGATACTGACATGCTTTCTTGAGTGTTATTTCTGACCCAAGAACTATGTGGGCTTTGAACCCGACCGGGGTACGTAGGATGTCTCTAGTGGATGAGACGCAAGCCAAATTGTTTGTTTTCTTTTTCTTTTCTTTTTATGTCGATTTTATACATATTTTTGTTGTTTGTTTGCTACTGGATTCTGGTTTACACACATGCACACATGCACCAAAACACATAAACTCGCTTAAATTGCATATTATTTCGCCCAAACATGGATAGGGTGCCTAATACATTCCTATCTATGACGAACCCCCGAATCCGGCGTCTTTGGTTAGCAAATCTGGTTGCTTTTTGGGTATAACGAGTCATCTTTTGGTTTTTCCTGAGTTTTTCCATGGCCAATAAAACTTGGGTGGCGACTCCATCGATTGCCGAAAGGTGAGTGATCACACTAAGCACGCTCTTCATTACTGTTGCATGGCTCTTTTTAGGTGCGTTAAGGAACCTGGATAATAGGTTAGTTGCAAACAATAAATCAGGGCGAGTGGCTGTAAGGTACAACAAACTCCCTACACAGCTTCTGAACATATCTTTTTCAGCATCTTCTTCATCTTCATTCTTTGCCAGCTTGGTGTTTTGCATCAATGGAGTTGCCACTGCTTTGCAAGAGTCCATTTTGAATTTTTTCAGAATAGATTCTGCGTATCTTTTCTGAGAAATCAAGGTTCCTTCATCACATTGCATCACCTCCATACCAAGGAAGTATTGCATTAACCCCAAGTCTGACATTTCGAACTCCTTCTCTATCTCCACTTTAAACTCAGTAAGCTGAGCCTGTTCCCCTCCTGTTACAAGCATGTCATCAACATAGAGAGAAACTATAATCAAATCATCAACAGGATTTCCCTTCACATACAAAGTTGATTCACTTTCACTTCTTTTGAATCCCTGCTGAATCAAGTAGCAATCTATGCGGCTGTACCAAGCTCTTGGAGCCTGTTTTAGTCCATAGAGTGCTTTCTTCAGCTTGTAAACACAATCTTCCTTTCCCTCCACAATGAAACCAGCAGGCTGCTCAATGTAGACTTCCTCTTCTAGAATTCCATTTAGAAATGCAGATTTCACATCTAAATGGAATGCTTTCCATTTGTTTTGAGCAGAAATATCCAAGAGCAATCTGATTATGTCAAGGCATGCCACAGGTGCAAATGTTTCAAGGTAGTCAAGGCCATATTGTTGTGCATAGCCTTTAACCACAAGCCTTGCTTTGAACTTGGAAATGGTGCCATCAGGATTCATTTTTGTGTGAAACACCCATTTGACTCCAATTACCTTCTGATTTCAAGGCCTTGCAACCAATTCCCAGGTTTCATTCTTGTTGATCATGCCTATTTCTTCCTCCATAGCCCTTTTCTAGTACTCTTGCTTTGCTGCCTCTTCATAACAATGTGGCTCTACTTACGCAAGATTGCACCTTTCATATACATCAGCAAGTGATCTAATCTTTGGTGGTGGTGTATCATAATCACAATCCTCTTCATTTAGAGGCTGACCTCTTTGTACTTCAGCTGAGTTATAGGGACTATTCTTCATTATTTTCTTCTCTTTCCAATCCCAGTAAGCTTCTTCATCCACTTTGACATCTCTTGTTGTCACCACCTTTTTATTGTCAATCATGAACACCCTGTAGCCTTTGGATTGACTACTATATCCCAATAGTTTGCCCTTTTCAGCTTTGAAGTCCAGCTTCTTTCTCTTTTCTTCAGGAACATAAACATAACAGAGAGAACCAAATACTTTCAAATGCTTCACGGTTGGTTTCTGTCCAGACCAAGCTTCTATAGGAGTCATCCCATCAACTGACTTTGTTGGTAGCCTGTTGATGAGATAAACAGCCTTATAAGTTGCTTCTGCCCAGAAACTCTGAGGTAGCTTCTTTTCTGCAAGCATGCTTCTTGCCATCTCCATCACTGTCGTATTCTTCCTCTCCACCACTCCTTTCTGTTGAGGAGAGTATGGTACAGTCAATTGATGAACAATTCCATTTGAGTTGCAAAAATCTTCAAACATTCTTGACATGTATTCTCCCCCTCTGTCTGATCTCAATTTCTTTACTCTGCAATTGCTTTGAGTTTCTGCCATGCTCTTGAATTTCTTGAACACTTCCAGAGTTGCCATCTTGTTCTTCAAGAGATAAATCCATGCCATCCGAGTCAGATCATCATAAACAACATGAAATAGAAATTACCATTCAAAGATGGTGTGTGCATTGGACCACAAAGATCAGTGTGCACCAGCTCCAGCTTTTCTAAGGCCTTTCCTTCTACAGCGACAGGAAAAGACTCCCTATGCATCTTTCCCAATTGACAGGGCTCAGAAATTCCTCCAGGAACTTGTATGGTTGGCAAGTCCCTAATATACTCCTTCTGTGCAGTAAGTTTCAAACAATGCAAGCTAGCATGGCCATATCTTCTATGCCACAAACTACTTTCATCAACCTCACATTTATTCATCATCTCATTATGCATGCTCAAGTTCACAGGAAATGCATTATTCTTCATCTTTGTTTTGCAAACAAGCTTGCCTTTCACAGAGATCACGCAACAATCATCTTCAAAATTTACTGAATATCCCTTCTTAGTCATTTGTGGCACACTCAACAGATTATGCTTCAATCCAAGAACTAGCAAAACGTCTTTAATGTATTTACTAATTCCATTATAGTTCATAGAGACAGTACCTTTTCCCGTGAATTTGAGAATGGCACCATCAGCAGTTTTGACTTCAACACAAACTGATTTATCCAATTCCAAGAACCATTTTTTATTTCCAATCATGTGACTGGTGCAGCCACTGTCAATGTACCATACACCAACTTCTTCCTTTCCAGAAGTCTCACTTGCCATGAACATGAACTCTTCCTGATTTCTTTCAACAAGTTTAGCCTGTTGCCTAGCCTGTGATTGTTCCTGCACCTGTTGTTGGCCTTGATTTTCACCATTCTGTTTGTCCCTGCAATATCGTTCAATGTGTCCAAGCTTTTGACAGAAATTGCACTTCTTAGTCTTCCAACACCTCTGTTCCAGATGGTTTGTTTTTCCACAAAATTTGCAAGCTGGAAAAACAGTTTGTGAACTTGATGCCTCCTTCTGGGTTTTGTTTGTACTCTTTTCTGGTTTTCGTTTGGTTTCAGATTTGTTGTTGACATTTTTCTGCTTAGCTTGGAAGGCTGATTCTATCCCTGCTTCTGTTCTTCTCAAGTGCCTTTGCTCATACGCTTCAAGTTTTCCAACAAGCTCAGGAACTGTCATTAGTGAGATATCATTTGACTCTTCAATAACAAAAACTTTTGGTTTATACCTCTTAGTTACTGTATTCAGGATCTTCTCCACAACTCTAACTTTTGGAATTGCTTCTCCATACAACTTGATCTTATTTACAATGCTTTGAGCTTTAAAGGCATATTCCCTTATAGTTTCAGACTCTGCCATCTTCAACATCTCGAAATCCCTTCTCAAGCATTATATTCTAACTTGCATTGTTTCTGTGGAACCTCTGAGCTGCTTCTCAAGGATCTCTCATGCTACTTTGACTGATGTAGAACCAACAATCAAAGGAAAAATCTTCTCTGAAACCAGAGAAAACATAAACGACATTGCAGTATTGTGCTTCTGCAATTGTTCATTATGTGTTTTCAGCTGATTTATAGACATGCTTTCAATATCTTCATTTTCTGTAAATCCTTCTTCAAATTGAAACCACAAACCATTGGCTACAAAGAAGGATTTTGCTCTTATAGCCCAATAGTTGTAGTTTTCTCCATCGAAGATTGGTGGTAAAGGTAGAGATGTGGTGGTTTTGTTTGGTGGTTGGGTGTTCATTTTGTAGTCTGGTGTTTAGAAGGTGTTTGGGTTGATTTGGTGAGGTTTCAATGAATCAGAACAGGCCTGAAAGAGGGAACCTGCTCCGCTACCAATTGTTGGTTTTTCTGAAAAATTTCCAGAAATCTGCAGAACAACAAGCTGAGTTTCTTGGCTACTGTTCTATTAATTTTCTCTCTAATCTCTCAATCTTTTGTTTTGAACACTTAGTGAACAAGTCAGAGAACACACAATGAAGTGAAAAACACACGTTTTTCCTTGATTGAATCCAGATTACACAATTCACATATATAGACCTATGGTGTGTAACTTGCTGCTGCAACTTGCAGCACCAGACCCTCAAGCCACTTGATTTCATCATGAAGCCTCCCAATAATGGATTAGATAATATAAACAACTAAATAAAATAAACATTATATTAAACAAACACACACAATTTGCAGGGGTTTATCCTTCAATATATTTTATACTTCTTTGAATGCAAAAATGGTGCCAACCCTTACTACACAAAGCACTAGCAGCTTATCACTGCTAACAGATGGCAAGGCACACGACAGATCCCTTTCTGAGCAAATCCTCCAGCAATTACGACCTTCTACCTGCTTGACAACTCTACAGGTCCATAACTATCCGGGGTGTAATGTTTCCAAATTGGTTAGGGGGGCATTTTTTCTCAAAGCTAACAAGTTTATATCTCCGGGGAGGAACCCATTGTTCCGAGTTGCCCGCGCTTGGACAGTGGGAGGTTTTGACAGAGCTCAAGATTGAATGTTTTGATAGTATTGTGAGGATAGGTCCGGAATTCTATGGCATTGATTCTAGCTACAAGAAGTCATTTCCATCCCTTGAGAAACTGACTTTTTCTAACATGCCTCGATTGCAACAACTGATGCCGCCACCTCCTCCTGTATTGGATGATGATGGCCAAGGCCGACCATTCCCTCTCCTCCAAATACTTCACACGGAACATTGCCCGGTGCTTGAGTCAGTGGTTCCAATACTTCCAGAACTGTACCAAATTAAGATCATTTCCAGAGGGAGGCTTACCCTCCAGCATCGAAATACTTGTGATTTGCGGGTGTGATGGGATAGAATCATCTGCAGAAGGAGGTTTTCCCTCCAACCTGAAAGAGCTCCTGATTGTCAAATGCGGCAAACTGGTTGCTGACCGCAAGACTGGGGTTTGCAGGCACTTCAATCCCTTTCAAGGTTGGACATAGAAGACTGTGACCAAGTACTTGAATCCTTCCCAGAAGAGACATTGCTGCTCCCCTCACTCAATTCTCTCCAGCTGTCTGATTTTAAACATCTGAAATCCCTGGACTACAAGGGACTAGGACACCTATCCTCTCTCAGTGAGTTGAAACTTTTAGGTTGCCCCGAGTTACAGTCCTTGCCGGAAGAAGGCTTGCCCTCCTCCCTCCAATATCTAGCGATTAGTGGTTGTCCTAAGACACTCATGAAAAGGTGTCAGGAGAATGGAGGAGATAGGCACAAGATCTCTCACATCCCTTGGATCGTGATTGGTTAAATTGACGTCAAACCGAGACAAAGCACCCTGCAGGTACGGATTGCCTTGTGATCAACACCTTGGTATGCATATTATTTGTACGTTGACCCTCATTCTGAACCAAACTGAATACGTTGGTCATGCGGTTATCATTAGTGTGATTGGTATGCCTGAAATTTATAGGTGTTGGAGGGGAAAAGTATAATTTACCTTTAATAAGTCACATGACTTTGAGTAGACAATTATCAATTGCCTTGTTACTGAATCAAGGTTCTATTTCACCACCTTTGACAGGGTTGTTACGCCATATTAAGAGCTTATCACTTCTTTTTGTTAATTTTTTGCTTCTTTATTTTCATTTCAAAGACAGCAATGGATTAATCAGTCAGACAGGAAGCGACAGAGAAACTTTGGCAAAATGGTGTCAAAGATGAGCTATAATATCTAAAGATGAGCACAGAAATCTCAGTTAAAAAGAATTAGAAGCTTAGATGACCTTGAATCTGCAAAAGCGCAAATATGTTGTCCTCTGCAATATCAGCCTTGTTAATCATGGGGTCTTGTTCCTGTGGTGAAAGTCCTTTTCTATCAGGTGGGTCATCTCTAGTATATTTTTCGATTCTCTGTAACCATTCTGTCCGTTGGTTCAAATATGATTAAGCTCCATCAGCTTCCTTTTTTTGTTATTAATTTCATCTCTACTCTCAGTTCATTGATGGAAGATTTCAATTACATTTATGCAGGTTAGCTTGGGTTGCATATTTTTGCTTGTGAGAGAACTACCTTTTTTTCTCCCTGCTCATGCACATTCATTCCCTTCTTCCTTTTCAGAAGAGACGTTCCTGCCCTCCTCTATCACCTCTCTTTCCTTGTCTTATTTTACACAACTGAAATCCTTGGACTACAAGGGACTACAACTGAAATCCTCTCATACTGAGCTGAAGCTTTCCATGTGAACCAACCTACAATTCTTGCCTGAAAAAGGCTTGCCTTCCTCCCAATTGTAGTCCAAGGAAGAATACTATGATATCAGATATGGATGGATTAATAGGTAGGTACTAAGCAGAAAGCATAAATGCATCACAGAAGAGGTAAATAATAAACAAGTAGAAACAAAATTAAGCATGTCCTACTACATTTGAAATTTAGTATTGCTTCGTGTCAGGCAAAACAAAAAATAAAGTCAATTAGTAGCCCGCTTGCCAATAAGCAATAATTTTGCGCATCTTATAATTTCTTAGACAACATTATTTTGTTAATTAAATTGTCTACAAGCAATGCCAATAATAAAGAACAACCTGCGAGGACCACAAATGCATATGCAAACAGAAAGGGATCCCATTGGAAAACAAATGGGCTACACAAATAAACAATTATAGAGGAGCAGTTTTCAAGCATATTACTTCTCATCGTTCTTGGAAAATTTAAGAAGTCCAACTGTCCATGACGCTTAAGATACAAAGACATCCCCACCTTCTCATCGTATTCTTATCCTCATCCAATAAGAATGAACATCAGGGAAATTAAAAAGGCAAGTTGCCTCGACGTAAGCTCACCATTAAAATTTATTTTTTAATATTGTTATTTGTTACTTTGATTGGTAGTATTTTCCTTTGTCTTTTGTGTTGATGTTGAAAGCCTCCTGTTCAATTCCTACCCACCACGCGGTTTTGGAAAGCAAACAACTAGTGAAGAGCTATCGTTAATTGTTAATTAATTTACTTGGTACTGTTTATCCTTTTATTAGGGGTGTAAACGAGCCGGACCAGTTCGTGAGCTGTTCGAGATCGGCTCGATGAAAGTTCGTATTCGACTCGACATTATCGAACTCGAGCCGAGCTCGAGCTGAGCTTTAATGTTAATCGAGCCGAACTCGAGCTTGGAAGTACTCAGTTCGTTAGGCTCGCGAGCCTAATAGAGCTTTCAATAAAACATGGGTTTTTTTATTTAAATTGGGCATATATTACTATTTTAACCATAGCCAAACATCCATTATTTTATTTTATGGGCTTTTTATTTCTAAATTGGGCTTCATTTTAAGAAATAAATTGGGCTGCATTTTTATACCCCATAATAATCATTTCATTTTAAATTAATAAGAATCCAAAGCCCAAATTTTTTTTCCGGATTAAAAACTTGGACCTTAGTCGAGCTTAATCGAGCCGAGCTCGAGCTCCTCAATTATCTTTCGAGCTCGAGCTCGAGCCTGAAAATCAAAGCTTAACCGAGCTCAAGCCGAGCTTTTTTCTAACGAGCTCGAGCTGAGCCTACCTATATTCGGGCTCGGCTCGGCTCGATTACACCCCTAGTCTTGATATTGAAGGCCTCCTGTTCCTGTTAATTGTTAATTTAGTTGGTAGTATGTATTCTTTGTCTTCGTCTTTTGTTTTGTTACTGAAAACCTTCTGTTCCTGCTCATGTCTACATGTGGGAACGAATTGTTTACTTTTTACCAGTTACTAAAAAATGAATGTATTTGGTTCCACTTGACTGTTTCCAGCTCCTTTGAGCATACTCGGAGTAGAACTTTTGTATAAATGGATCGTCATTTAAGATCCGCCCTATCCTAAAAGCTAAAGCATCAAGTTATTTTCCTCTGAAAACCCAATATCCCTCACATTCTCACCTTTGGTGCTTCCTGTGTAGTCTTCACAATCCTTGTATTACAAGCAATTATCTCTGTAAGTCTTCTATCAACCTCCTTATCCCCTGTGTCACTTTTTGCTTATTGCCTTTACTATTAATTTGCAAAGAAGCCTGCCTTTTGTTTCACTTGCAAATTTTTTCTCCTTTTTGTTGGAATTGATCCTTTTGATTGAGAAGATTATCTAGAAGAAGCTAATACTTTGAGAACTTTGTAGAAGAAGTTTGTATTAGTGGTGGAAGTGAGTTCAACATATACTAATTTGGAGCATACTAAGATTGCATTTAAGGAGGACTTGCACCGAATGATTATATTCGCTTTCCATATCTTTTGGTTAGGAAACTCTGCTTTTGTTATCTTTGTGATCTTTCTTTCTTTTAGAAATTATCAGTGGTAGCGGAGCTCTTGATCTTTCGGTCCTTTAACCAATCTTTCGTATCTTTTGTTATTAGAACATCTTTTGGTGTTTATTTCTTTGAAAAAAAAAAGAGAAATGTTTTCAGAGTTTATTGGTGAGTCTGTTTTTTGAAATGTTACAAGGTTTTGAAGCATGTGTCCTTAGAGTTGCAAGATTAGACAAAATGGAGTTGAACAAGATGTTTGTTGCGACTGAAAAAATTGATGCATATCAGATTCGTGAGCTTAGTGGAAGTCTAGGCACTAGGATGAAAGGGTACTGTTTGATCCTATCGCCACCTAGGAATAATCTAGAAAGTTTTAGAATTTTGAGGTAGTATAATGGAAGTTCTGGAATCTCCTGGTGAAGATTGTCTTCTAAGCACTTTAAATGGACATGAAGTGATCAACATGGACTTTATTTGGACACATGTGTATAAATATGAAGCGGATGTAACAAGAAACATGAGTTGGAATGGATAACTCAGTTTTCTTTCCTCCTCAAACTTGCTGGGAAATTTTTTGGTTAACTTTTGGTTCTTAGTTTCTAAAGATAAAGGAAACTCTTTGCGATTCTTGTTTTGTGAACTAACAGAGCCTCTTGATCTTACGGGGCTATTAACCTTTGAGTCTGGTATCTCTAGGTATCCTTTTTGTTATGAAAGTCTTTTAGTTTCTGTCAGGTTGAGCCTCTCCCCCACGATGTTTGTGAAGTTTGTTTCCAGGAATTTTGGTTGTAGGAAAGTTTGGAGTTTCCGTTGGATATGTTTGTTGGGATTGAGCTGAGTAGAAGTCTAGGCGATAGGATTAAGGAGTAGTGTTGGGGTAGTCTAGAAGAAATTGATACTTAAATAACTTCATAAATGAAGTTTGTATTAGTGGTAGAAGTGAGGGTTAATTATATTTTGCCCTCTAAATTCAGGTTTATTTTTCAATAACCACCTGAATATTTTTTTTCGTGAATTGACCACTTGAACTCTCAATTTGGTTCGAATAGCTACTTCCGGCCAATGGCAGATGGGTTCCGTCGATCACACAAACGGAAGCCATAGATTGACGCCACGTGTTTTAATCATGCCCGTCCATTTTGTCCCTCAAATTTATTTTCACATAAAACTAAATAAAATTCAAACAAAAAATAAAAGAGGAAAAAATAAATTTATATTGATAAAAAAAATCTTTTTTATTTTTCAAAAAGCAAAACAATAATATTTATATTAAATATTAAAAAAATCATCTTTTTCCCAGCTGCTCCTCCCCCCTTTCCCTTTCCCTTCCCTCCACCTCCACCTCCACCTCCACCTTTCCCCAACCGATAGCAGCCTTAGCATCATCCTCAAAATGCTTAAGAACTCTCCCAATCTTCTTGTCACACTCGATGATCAACCTATCAATTGTGTCCTCCAATTCCCTATCATAATTATCCAAATCCTTGGCCCTAGCCTCCTCGTAATCCTTCCTCAGCTGCAACGAATGCACCTTGCGATTAACCTCTCGTACGTCGCCGTTGCAATTCGCTCCCATGAGCACATCTAGCTGCTTTTGCATCGCGTCCATGGTTCTTTAGTCTCGAGCTTATCGCGCCCTTGATTGAAATCCACTCCACCACGCAACAACTCCACTGCTCACAACCAAGAACACCATCCAAAACCCACGCCGCCATCAACAACAACCACATCCGCCGCCATAATCAACATCAACACACAACACCCAATTAATGAAGGAACTCAGGAAGAAAAACAAGGGAACAAAAGAGGAAAAGAAATAGACGACGGCTTACCAACGCGAGGCGGAGGCGGCGGCGGTGGATAGATTTGGGCTTCTTCTTTCCTTGAGTTCACTCACACCATCGTCGGAATCTGGGTAGGCACAGGTTCCAACAACTCTCCCTTCGGCGATGGTTGCACTGAGTGGTAGGGAAAAAGGCGGTGACGGAATTTGTGAGGCGGAGGAGAGGCAATGGGTTCAAGGACAGTGGCGACTCCTCATGCTTGGGTCAAACCTAACACTGTTGGCGGCGGGCCTAAGCGACAAACGCGGACGACTGATGCACGGAGAAGGGAGAGAGAGAGAGAGGACGAGTGTGATAATGAGGCTATAGTGGTGGTTGAGCGTGATGGATTGCAGTGGTGGCGCTTGAGCTTGAAGATGGGAGGCATGACGCCATTTGTGTTTGGCTTGTTTTGCAGGGGAGCGATTTGGAGAGGGAGCAGGAGAGAGGTTGCAAGTGATGGTGAGTTGGTGTGGCTGGAGAGAGGGCACAATTATGTTTTTATTTTTTACTCTAATATAAATATTTCCTTTTTTTGTTAGGAAAAAGAGAAAATAAAAAATTATATCTTTTAATGAGCAATTTTTTTTTGTCAATATCGATATCTCTTTAATTTTTTCTCTTTTTTATTTTTTGTTTAAAATTTATTTAGTTTTATGTGAAAATAAATTTAATGGAAAAAATAAATAAAACAAATTTCAATTTTATTTACTTTTATGTAAAAATAAATTCATTAAAACTAAAGAGATATCTCTTTATTTTTTTCCTTTTTTATTTTTTATTTGAATTTTATTTAGTTTTATGTGAAAATAAATTCAACGGACAAAATGGACAGACTCAAAGACGTGGCATCAATATATGGCTTCCGTTTGTGTAATTGACGGAATCCATCTGCCATTGGACGGAAGCACCAATTCGAACCAAATTGAGAATTCGGGTGGTCAATTGACGAAAAAAAAAGTTCAGGTGGTGATTGAAAAATAAACCTGAATTCAAAGAGTTAAAATGTAATTAACCCTAGATGTTGTCTATAAATAGTAGCATTGTATGTAAGAAGCACTTGCACGGAATGAATATATTCGGTTGGATTTCTTTGGTGTTTAGTTTCCTACTTTTGTTATCTTTGTGATCTTGCTTAGAAATTTGACACTTTTTCCTAATTTTATATTATTTCTTTTCTATCCTCATGCTACATTTTCATCTTAATTAGAACGTCTCTGTAGCAAACAAGGAGGAGAACTATGGCTGTAAGCTTGGTTGCGGGAGCGGCTCTCTCAGCTGTGTTCAATGTGTTGCTGGAAAAGTTGGCGTCTCCAGAGGTTGTTGGCTTCTTCAAGAGCGGCAGGAAACTTAACAATAAGCTGCTGAAGAAGCTGGAGATAACAATGATAACTGTTCGCGGACTGCTAAATGATGCCGAGGAGAAGCGGACGACAAACCGAGATGTGCAGAGGTGGCTTGACGAGCTCAAGGATGCTGCCTACCATGCTGATGATGTGCTGGATGAGATAGCTTATGAATCTCTTCGACAAGAGTTTAAAGCTAAGGAATTGAGGAAACCTACTGATCAGGTGCGGAAAATTCTTTGTTGTCTTAATTTAGCTGCACATCACAAGGAAAAAAGAGAGTTGAATGGAAAGCTAGAGGGGATCCTTGAGATAATGGGATATCTAGTTCAACAGAACGCTAGCCTTGGCCTCATAGGGATGGATGTTACACACATTCCATATGCTAGCCGAGTACCGACCACTTCTCTGGTTGGTGATCATGTTTATGTTCGAAACCATGACAAGGAGGAGCTGGTTGAGTTGTTACTGTCTCATGAATCAGACACAAAGCGCTATGAGCTCATTTCAATTGTGGGCCTTGGTGGCATTGGCAAAACCACCTTGGCTCAACTAGCATATAACGATGAGAGAGCAAAACAGTGCTTCAACCTCAAAGTTTGGCTTTGTGTCTCGGAAATTTTTAATCAGCGCAGGTTGACTGAAGATATTCTGAAGAGTGTTCTTAATATGAGGTGTGATGACATGACCAATGATCAGCTCCACACGGAGTTAGCAAAAGCATTAGAGAGTAAAAAGATTTTGCTTGTTGTGGATGATGTTTGGACTGCTGGTAGAGATCAATGGGAATTTCTGCTGAAACCTTTCAACTCTGTGGCAAAAGGCAGTAAAATCATTGTTACCACACGCGATGACACAATGGCATCCATCACGTCTGCTAATCATCGTTTTCAGCTACAGAAATTAGAAGACAATGATTCATGGTTATTGTTTAAAAATCATGCTTTTGGTGAGGAAGATCCATCCGTGTATCCAGAGTTAAATAAGATTGGAAGAGATATAATTCAGAAGTGCGATGGCTTGCCTTTGGCACTAAAAGCACTTGGGGTACTCTTAAGCCGCAATAGGGATGCCCCGAAATGGGAGAAAATATTGAAGAGTTCCTATTGGGATGAAAAACTTATTGATGAACAAATTCTTCCAGCTCTGAAGTTAAGCTACCATTATATGCCTTCACATCTGAAGCAGTGTTTTGCATACTGTGCCATATTTCCACAGGATTATGATATTGGTCGAGAGCTTTTAGTTCATTTATGGATGGCAGAGGGTCTTCTAGTACAAGATAGTGAAAACATTGATGAGATGGAAGAAATAGGGGAGAAGTGCATTCAAGATCTTGTATCAAGGTCCTTCCTCCAGGAGTCAAATGGTAATCCAAGATTACTCTCCATGCATGATTTGGTAAATGACTTTGCTAGATTTGCTTCTCGAGAATTTTGCTGCAGAGTGGAGAAGAATGACCGATCAAAGATGGCTACTGTGAAGACTAGATATTTGTCCTTTTATCATCTTGCAGATTCGGATATTGTGAAAGAGCAAACCCAAACAGCAAAATTTTTGCGCATTCTCTTCCAACCGTCAAATTATGCAATATATGGTGATATTAGAGAAGGCTATGTTGATTTGTTGACAGCTCTTCCCAGTTTAAGAGTGTTTCGTTTGCCGCGATCAATTTTTAGTGATGACTCTAACCTCTGGGAGCTGCCCATTTCAATCGGAAAGTTCAAACATTTGCGATACATGGATCTTTCCGGTTGGGGTATACATTGTTTACCCAAAGAGGTGTGTAATTTGTACAGTCTGCAAACATTGATCTTGAGAGATTGCAGGGGGTTTAACGAGTTGCCCGATTTGTTGGGGAATTTGAAGAACTTGAGATACTTGGATCTTAATGGATCAGGGATTGATCGATTGCCAGCATCCACGATTGGATTGAAGAATTTGCGTCACCTGGATATCAGGAATACACATATCTCGGAGATGCCACCACAACTGGGTCAGCTTACTAAGCTGGTAGTGTTAACAGATTTTTTTGTTGGAGAAGGGAAGAGTGATAGCATTGCAGAATTGGGGCCACTGGAGCATCTTGGGGGAGAACTTTATATTTGGAACCTTGAAAATGTTACAGATCCTTCTCATGCTACTGGAGCGAATCTGGAGGGCAAGAAGAACATTGAGAAACTAAAATTGTGGTGGCGTGATGATGACAGGGTACATAACAGTTCCATTCCCGAGCAAATCTTGGAGCAACTACGGCCTAGTAGCTACTTGAAAGCTCTAGAGGTCCATAACTATCCGGGTGTAAGATTTCCAAATTGGTTAGGGGAGAATTGTTTGTCAAAGCTAACAAGTTTATATCTCCACCGAGGAAGGCATTGCTCCGAGTTGCCGGCACTTGGACAGTTGGAGCTTTTGAAAGAGCTGAGGATTGAACATTTTGATAGTATTGTGAGCATAGGTCCGGAATTCTATGGCATTAATTCTAGCAACAAGAAGGCTTTTCTGTCCCTTGAAAAACTGACATTTTCAATCATGCCTAGTTTGAAACAACTGACGCCTCCTCCTATATTGGATGATGATGGTCAAGTGCGAGCATTCCCTCTCCTCCAAGAACTTTTCATGAAACATTGCATGGTGCTTGAAACAGTAGTTCCAATACTTCCACATTATCCCCTTCCTTCATTAACCCTTCTTGAGAATGTTAGTCCACCATTCTTCAATGACGGGATACATTTCAGATTATCCAAGTTATCCACTGGCTTGTACCGTGTTGAATGTGGAGGATATGCATCTGATTTAAACATTCTTCTAGAGCGAATTGAGAGCACCATGTGTTTAGAAGAACTTGACATCTTCAGCTGCCCAGAGATTCGCAGCTTCCAGTTAAGGCGTTTCAAGGATTTAAGTAGTCTTGATGTGAGTAAATGCCCGATTTTTGAATATCTTTATTGTGGGGATGAAGAAGGGCCCTTAACTTGTCTCCGTTCCTTGAGAATCCATGAGTGCAGTAATTTTATTTCCTTTCCTGGACAAGGATTTCTAGCTCCAGGTTTGAGGAAGCTGTCTTTAGAAAACTTAGACGCATTGGAGGAGTTGCCCAACCACATGCATTCTCTCCTCCCTTCTCTAACAGATTTGAGACTAAGTGACTGTACCAAATTAAGATCATTTCCAGAGGGAGGCTTGCCCTCCAGCATAGAAAAACTTGAGATATCTTTCTGCGACGAAATAGAATCATCTCCGGAAGGAGGTTTTCCCTCCAGCCTAAAAGAGCTGGAAATTAGGGGTTGCGGCAAACTGGTTGCTGACCGCAAGAACTGGGGTTTGCAGGCACTTCAATCCCTTTCATCCTTGGACATAAGTGCCTGTGAAGAAGTACTGGAATCCTTCCCAGAAGAGACATTGCTGCCCTCCTCACTCAATTCTCTCCGGCTGGACGGTTTTAGACATCTGAAATCCCTGGACTACAAGGGACTTGAACACCTATCCTCTCTTAAAAAGTTGAAACTTTATTTTTGCCCCCAGTTACAGTCATTGCCAGAAGAAGGCTTGCCCTCCTCCCTGCAGTGTCTAAAGCTTTCTTTCTGTCACAAAACTCTAGAGGAAAGGTGTAAGAATGGAAGAGAATGGAAATTGATCTCTCACATCCCTAGGATCCGTATTGATTGCTGGGAAATCTAACGCAGACAAAGCACCCAGGTATGGATTGCCTAGTCACTAATCAGTGTGTTTCACCTCCTTTGACAGGGTCAAGTCAGTTTACCTACTTTTCTTGTTATGCCATATTCTTAAGAGCTTATCACTTATTATGTGCAAAAAAGAATGTCTGATTTTTTTCTTTTCTTATTTTCATTTCAAAAACAGCAAATGAATCTAGTCAGTCAGGAAGCGACAGAGAAACTGTGGCAAAACGATGTCAAAGATGAGCACAGAAATCTCAGTTACAACGAATTAGGGGCTTTCAATCACTTCGAATCTGCAGGCGCACTAATGTATGGCGAGAGAGCATGTTATCCCCTGCAATATCAGACTAGTTACTCATATGTGGTAAAAGTTCTTTTCTACCTGGTGGGGCGTCTCTAGTATATTTTCCTGTTTTCTGCAACCATTTTGTCTGTTGGTTCAAATGAGATTAAGATCCATCAGCTTCCTAAGTTCATTTCCACTTACTGTTCATTGATGGAAGATTTCAATTACATTGATGCAGGTTGGCTTGGGTTGCATATTTTTTGCTTATTAGGGAACTACTTTTTTACTTCCTGCTCATGCACATGCATTCTCTTCTTCCTCACGAGAAGAGATGTTCCTGCCCTCCTTTATCACCTCTCTTTCCTTGCCTTCCTCCCTTTAACGTCTAGAACTGTGCATTGTCATGACACACTCGATAAAAGGTGTCAGGAGCAAGGAGAAAATTGGCCCTAGGTTTGTCACAACCCGAGTACCGAGATTGTTGAAGCTGCGATTAGAGGACTTCACCCAATTGCCAAGTTTTTGAGTTCTTATGACTGTTGAGACAAACAGATGAGGTAAAATCCACTAATCAGTGTGTTATTATCGCTTACTTTCAGCTCGATTTTCTGTTCTTCTTTTTCCTTTTTTCTTTGCTATGCGTAAGGATTCATACTTTGATTTCGGAAGCCGCATGTTTTTCTGAAGCTGAAAGGTCCTCAATGTCTCTCTTTTTACCTAAGATTTTGATAGATTAACTTTTCACACTGTTGAAGTTTGTTATTGTTTTTTGTTATTATTATTGAAGCTTTCACTGAATAAAGGAACATCTATGACAGAGTCTTATAGCCTTGCATTGTTTCTTCAGGGGTGGAATGCTGCTGCAGTTATCTGAATCTTGTGCTACTACATTGAACCATGCATTGTCCATTTTCATAAATAATTGGTTTTCATCGCCTTATGACTGCCAATATTTCTAGAACTCATAAGAAAGCCCCCTCTAGAGGGTGAATGCCCACATTTTGTCTTTGTGGACTGGGGATAGGTCTCTCATCTAATCCGGACGTCACGTTTTACATGGCCATAAAAGTCCTTGTAGTTCAACTGTTTCTTACTCGGTCCCATGGACTGGTGCTAATTTGCTCATGTGGCTGGTGCTTGCAGGTCATCTCGTTTTCCAGAACGTGATGCTGATTTCAGAGAGAAGGGTTTGCTTCATCTTGTGCAAACTTGTCTATTCCATTTCGTTCACAAAATGGTCCGTGGTCGTTCTCCCTATGTCAGGACCAAACATAATCAGTTGAGTTCTTTTTGTTCATGGACCTCAACGCTTCAGTTTCTTTTTCTGCTTTTTGATTGTCCCTGATACTTTTACTGGGAATTCGTTGGTCTTTTATAGTGCTGATCCTTCATTTTGGTCTACTGCCATTATTTATTTGTTCTTGGTTGTGCTACATTGCTGATCAGAACTTTCACGGATGTTTATGTTCATTAGGTAATCCTTCCTCAATTAGTAAAGTAATGATTGTATTTTTCTTGATTAACTGGTTGTCTAAGGTGCATTCTTTTTGGACAAAGATTTTGTACGGGTGATAGGGCATCTTATGTAACTGGCAAGGAATTAATATTCCTATGCTCCTAATAAGTCGTGTAGGGGAAATAGTGTATTTTATTTTTACAGTACTCTGCATCATATGAAAGAGCACAAACCATGTTCAGAGGCACATGTACTCTGGTGACTCATTCCCAAGATGCCACAATGATTCAGGAAACTATTCTTCATGCCTTGTGTCTCTGTTACTTTACACCAGAGGTATGGAATTATTGATCTCTTTCTAATTTATGTCTGGTTTATTCCAGAGCATAACGTGAGCATGTGTCTGCTGTGAGCACGACATCATCTCAGCACGAGCTGTTCCCGGAGATTAATCTTTGCTGGTTGGCCCTAGACGATATGGAAGGCTAGAAATGAAACAGCTTTAAGCACTGACAGTACCAATGAGCTCTTGCACAAGAAAATCCATTTACAATCTCATTTCTGCAAGCGAATGCAGTGAAATCTTTTATTGGAATCACCTAGCAGACAACTGTACAGGCAATAGGGTGGATTTCTCCAAGCAATGGGTGGTTCAAAAGCCAATGTTGAGTGACTATCTCTCCTGGGCTGCAATCGCACATGTTCCGCAAAGCGAACTTTATGGCAGATGAGTTAGCAAAGTATGCTCTTTCTCTATGATTGGATAATCCACCAGAGTTTTGTATGCTTCACCTCAGAGCTGATGTCTCAGGTGAAACTGTATTACGAGAGTTGACTGTGTAACTTAGTTAACAGCCTCACTATATCAAAAAAAAAACGTTGGCTTTCAGGAAAATTTTCAGAATTTTGCAGAACTAGCAAGCTGAAACTGTTGGTTACTGATTCATTAATTTTCAATCCTTAAAATGTTTTCTTGTTTCTTTTTTAACCACTCTGAGCATCTCTGAGTGACAATGGAGTGAAAGACTAAAGGTAACAACTACGGCCATTACGGAGCAATTATGGCCTCCTAGTACCTACTGGAAAGCTCAGCAGGCCCATAACGATCCGGGTGTAAGATTTCCAAATTGGTCGGGGGAGCATTGTTTCTCAAAGCTAACAACTTTATATCTCCCCAAAGCCAAGGCCAAGCATTCCCTAGAACTTCGCATGGAACATTGCCAGGTGCTTGAAACAGTAGTTCCAGTACTTCCAGATTATCCCCTTCCTTCATTAGCCCTGCTTCAGAGTGCCAGTCAAGGATTTCAGTGTTTCACATTATCTATGTTATCCACTGGCTTGTACCGTACTAAATCCAAAAGGATGTAAATCTGATTAAAATATCCTTCTAGAGGGATTGAGAGCACCATGTGTATAAAAACCCATAAGCTAAATAATTTTGCGAAGACTTTGAAGGGTCTATCAGGCCGGGCCGACAAATAATCTTCATATGGCATACTAATATATTGGCCTTTTTGGTCAATATATTAGTAATGTTTAGATAGTTACAATCAGGTGGATATCAAAAGTTTAGTTGCATTATTATACATATTTGAACATTCTGTGCTTGTAAGACTCACTTAATTACGTTTTTTTTTTTTTTCTAGGTTGGTGAGCACGGGGTTTCTTGGACACGGTTTTCTTCTATCCATTCAAGGTTGACTTTTCACTGATCTTTTCGTTGTCACTCCGTTTCTTTCATTTATTCAGATCTTAGGAGGAAGGTCCTTGGGGGAACACAGCACAGGTACTTAAGTTATATGCATATCCTTCTGTAATTAGTGTTTTCTCTAGTCTCTTGCTACTTCTACCGCAAGGAGCTGACCTGTGGCTACTTGTTCCAATTTTAAAAGCCTGATTACTTTCTTTTCTGGTGGAATTGAAACATGTTTTAAGGCCAGTTTATTGTAGAAATCAAAGCGACTAGCCAGTTTACTGTAGTTTTCTTTCATCTGCAATAATTTGTTAGCATCCTGATTCTATGGTCAGTACTTTGTCTGCAAATTTTGTTACAATCTAACTCTAAGTCCACAACCAAAGCTCTTTTTTTTTTTCTTTCTGGGTTTGGAAGCACACTATGTGGGACTACATTGTATATGACATCCTTAATTCTCTTAATCCTTCTTGATTAGTGGCTCTTCTTGTGTATATGGCTACCTCCAACGACCAAGTCAGGGAGGGACTGAGGCCTCGTGGTGCTTGACTACTGTTGCCTCAATTAAAGCACAAGACCGTCAGATCGATCATTAATTCATAGTTTTTGTTGGGCCAGGTAATTTTAGCTTGTTTATATATTTGTGTTTCTGTTGGCTTTTCTGCTTGGTGTAATCCAACACAGTCCTTGCATCAATTCTAAAAAACACTGAAATCCACACAACAATAGAGTGAGTCGGTTTGATTACTGTTTCATTAATTTTCACTCAATCCTCACAATGTTTTTTATTTTTTATTTTTACTTCTTTAAACAAATTGCAGAATTTGCAGTTTAATGTTTCACTTCATTTGTTACTTTGAGATGTTCACAGTGGTTAAAAAAAAAATATTGTGAGGATTGAGTAAAAATTAATGAAACAATAACTAACAGACTCACTCTCTTAGTTCTGCAGATTTCTGGATTTTTTAGATTTGATTCAGGGTTGTTTTTGGGTTACACAAGAGGAGGGAAAAGCCACCATCTCTGCAGAGATCTTTAATTAATTGGAATTTATTATTAATTAGTAAATAAAAAAGGAAGCGGAAGAAGAATATAAACAGACTTTTTATTATTTGTTTTCTGTCTGGACTTTGCTTAATTACTCTTAAACATTTTCAAGTCATCATGTCACCAAATTTTGTTTGCTACATCAGGTTCTTTGTAGATATAAGAATATTTTGATATCAGTAGCCCATTTTACATCATGGAGCTCAACCAGAGGAAGCGAAAGAACAACCCAGCAGAACAAGAAGCCTCATCTTCCACTTCTTCATGCCTTCATTATGACATATTCTTGAGTTTCAGAGGTC